>JAFBJR010000040.1:5018151-5257871 GCA_016785285.1 Brachirus orientalis | reverse complement strand
TCTATGCTGGCCAGAGCAGTGTTGTGTATTCCAGCAACCAGTGCCTCAAGCTGTTTTTCTTTTTTCTTTTTTTCTTGCACAGTCTAGTTTAACACATGGCTTAGATAAAAAATGCACTTTGTAACCTCTTCCTACACCTGTGGCTGGGATGTGGGAAGAGCAATATTGGCGCACAGGGCAGTGCTCAGGGTGAGACCTCATAGAAAGATAATTAAAGCCTAAATACGCCAATGAAGGATTGCTAAATGTATGAGTTGTTGGTCAGGTTTGGGTCATAATAACGTATACATTTTCGGGCTAGGTGGGTTGACCTTGGTTTATGTGACAGGTCAGGCGGGTGCGGGTCATTTAGAAGCCCCGACCCGGGCATCACTACGGTACCACAATCTCAGTCTGCTAGTTTGATATTGCACTTTCAACATGATCCGTCTTTGTCGTCTGGCTTGTCGTCGGGTGCCATGTAAACAAAAGAGGTCATGTTTGCATTGATGTTAGGTGCTGCCGTGTTTTTTCTTTAGTGAGAGATACAGTACAGTGTCATGTTCAGGGGATGCTTAGTGGAAGGTATTTGGATTTGGACGGATCATCATGACCACTTTCTTGAGTGAATAGGCTCCTCCTCTGAACTCTGCCCAGTAGACTCCATCTTGGTATCTGCTGCGATAGTGTCCTCCTCTGTACCAAACACCATTCAGATTTGAATGAGCACATGAGTTGTACCACCAGCCTCCCTTCTGGTAGTGGGCACAGTTGCCTACAAAATATATATAAATAAAAATAAATGAAACAGTCAGGAAAGGCAGCATGCGTTGTAATCATTCCCATACTTGGTTGTAAATGGCTTGTTCTCCAGTTTAATGGTTTTACCTGTATAAGCATCATGGTCTCTGTCTAGAGTTGTGAACTGTTTGCCATTATGCCAGGTCAGAGAGTCGCCGGCATTACCATGGTAACGGCCCACCCTTAACTTGTAGAAGTCTGCCTCAGGCTCCACTCTAAAGCTGGCATACTCTGCAAACACCTTCCTGCCAGACCAGTCCTCCAGCGTGACCAGTAGTTTGTAGTTCCCCTGGTTCGTCAGCCAGTAGATGTTCTCCAGACCCAGCCAATATTCTCCATCAATATTGCCAAAACCTTGCTGTGAGTTGCAGTGATGAGAAAAACACTATCAGATTCAGAACCATTACGAAATTCTTTTTGAATCCTTACCGAAAAGCTTTGCACATGTAGTTATTTTGAATTTGGAGATAATTTAGTGTCATTGCTCATTCTCTGGAGATAATTAGGAGTTTGGCTCCTCTATGGGGTTGTTAATTGGGAAGGAACACTATCATTATAAATGGACCCATTGAGTCTAGTTTATAACTTGTGTTTATTATCCACATTTATATTATTATTTTTGTTTATTAGAAACACAGCCGGAGAGTGCGTGTAGTAATTCGACCCTGCTTTGTTCTGGTTGTGGTATCCACTATCCCAAACATGCTTTGAGTCATGAAAACACCCTATTGGATGTGTTTACACATGCTATTTCAGATCTCATGTGGTTTAAAGGTTTTTGTAAAAATCATGGAAATGTCTCCACTGTTGCCCTCAGCTAAGATTTAATCAGGACCCTTGTTAAATTGCTGGCATGTAAACAACAAATTACCAATGTACTGCTTTTTTCCTGTGAGAGTTGGTTCCTTTTCCGCCAGAACAAACAACTATGACTTTTAAGTCCAATATTTTTCCCTTTCAGCTGCTCCCTCACTAGGGGTCATCACAGCTAGTGATCGACATATTTGATTTGGCATAGATTTTATATATATATATATATATATATATATATATATATATTTTTTTTTTTTTTTTTTTTTTTTTTACACCAGATGCCCTTCCTGATGCAACTCTCCCATTTATCTGGGTATGAGGCCAGCACTATTGATTAATATATAGTGCCCAATTAATCCAATCAATGGTTATCCATGGGGATTTGGCACCTTGCTCATAGGTACTCCAGCCCATGACCTATTGGAATTCAAACCAGTACCTGGTTACAATCCATGTTTTATTTTCATTAGACCATACGCTGCCCCATTCTAATATTGTCTGATGATTTTTTGAAAAATTATTATTTTAGTTTTACAAAGACCAACTGATGGTGAAATTCATGGATTCATAATTGATGTGGATGTGACAACTGGTACAATATCAGTAGCTTAGTAAGTACAGTACCTTGTCATTATACAGTAATTTTACAAGTGGTTAGTCTCTAAGTGACCTAAATAAGCCACCATCTTGTCTCCAGACCATGAAGTCCTTGATTTAGTGTAAGGTTGTCACACCTTGTACGTCTCCCAGTTCCTGAAAAAATTCACGGAGCCGTCCACCCTCCTCTGGATCACGGTCCAGCCTCCGGGGTCATGTCTCTGGTCACACCACACCTGCATAAGCCGGTTGGCATTTGCTGGCTTCACCAGGTACATGCCGCTGGCAGTGTGGCCGTCCTCCAGAGCATGCAGACAATCTTTGAATGGACCTTGAGCAAGAGACGACACATAGGGCTGTCACAATTCTGAATCTGAGGCAAAACTGCAAAGCAAATGTACAAAATATTGAGTTGTAATACAAGAAGACAGAACCACTGTAACAAGAAGACAGAACCTACTCCCACAACTGCAGGTTGAGCTCTTATTGCTGGACTAATAAAAAAAATAGATTTTTCTATCACTATAAACACTATGTACATTACTATTCAGTTTAAACTCTGGGAATCTTGTGTATTTAGTAAATAGTTCACATCACACCTATATTAGTCTTCCAACTGCCTGTGTCATGTCGCACACACACATCATCTCAAATGAAGGGAAAATAGGATTTTGGAAATAATTTCATTTTTTTTTTTCAATGGTAAATCCATTTGCTTACCACAGCGTATCAAAACTTAGAAAATGTAGAAAAGGGAAATGGTAAAAAGCCAGTGACACAAAGAGCTGTTATACTCTGCCATGTAGGGAACCCCAATTCCCATCAGAGGGTTTCATTTCAACAGTAGAAATTGACTTTGGCTGCTACTCTCATAAGGGAAATGGCTACTGGCTACACAGCCAAAAGAAACACAGGCATAATGGCAAAGGGAATCCTGATGAAATGGGAGCAAAACTTTTGTTCATCTGTGGTGCTTTACACTGCAGGATTATTATTTTGGTTACTGTCAATTTATTTTAAATATACAAACTCTGTTTTCAATGGAAACAAATCTCCTAAGAGCTCACATTAAGAATAGAGGATTTCTGGAACTTACCTTTGTTAATGGCACCTTGTTTAATTATTGATAATTGTTTATTATAACCATTGGATTCTGTGCAGGGTCAGGAGAGGTTTACTGGGATTTATAGTGAAATGTAATTTGCCTCTGTCATTATGATTTAATTCCAAACCCAATAAAAGTGGAAAAACACACATTGTGCAACTGGCTCCCCTGCTTTAATTGGGTGTGACAGTGTTTAAAATCTAAAGATGTCACACTTGTGTGGTTTGCCAGTTGGCACAGATTACATATTGTTGACTATATTCAACAGATGCAAATGATAAAGTGAATAGGGAGTCATACAGAGGGTGCAAAAATGACTGTCTGATTTTGTTTTTCTGAAATCACGGTGAATTATCTGTCTCTTGGCCCACCCTTTGACATGCATTTACTCTCAGGAATGTCTCTGTTGAGCAGATACAAGTCAGGGAGCTGCCCTGCTTTGCCCTTCTCTGTGCTGTCTGATGCTGTGGTGGAACATTTGACTGATTCTTGCCTGGTGGAACAAATGACATCACTGGCTGCCGGTATCTCTTTGTATTCCTACATCCCCCCCCACCCCCTTCACAGACTCTGTTTCTCTATGTTCCTCCTTCAGGTTTTTCTCTTCCGCCCTCTATTCCTGTATTGTGTGTAGAGCTCTGTTCGTGTCAATTTCTTATGTAACTTTTGGGGTCTTAGTTGCATGGTTGTATGGAGGAAATAGCCTTTGTTCAGTTATTCCACACAAAAGCTATCATTCACATGCAGCCTAGTGGAAATTGCAGGCAGTAATACATGTCAATGGAAAAAAACTCCCAGTAGTTGGAAATTAGTTTTTTTCCTCTTTCCAGTATTTTAAAATACAATTTTTCTAAAAGGAAAAATACAGCAATTAGACCATTAAGTGGAGATGACACCACAAAACAGCCTTTCAAAGTTTTAATTTAAAGCTTATGTTCAAGTGCCCCATGAGCTTGGATCCAGCTATCTGTTTAAGCTGTTTACTCTGCTAATGTGCTTTGTGTGGGTTGAACATGGCAATTAGATAATATGCATCTCAAAAGGCAGTGGACAACAGAATTTCTGTTCTCACACAGAGCCTTTTGCTCTGAGAATATGTGGGAAATTGGCTCCGAAGAATGGGTGCTTAATGATTGAGAGGTTCACAGTAGTTAGCTCAGACACACAATCCATTGTTTGTGGCCACTGTTTGTAATGGCAACTGCTTTGTTTGGTGGGAAGACATAAAGGTTCATATTGAACTTCATTTGACTCACCAGAGGGCTTGTCAGTGGTAGATGGGCTGTGTGTGCCAGTAGGCATCGTTGGAAGAGGTGGAAGGGACTTTTGGTCACTCTGGATCTCATTGCTGATTGGGTTGGTAATTCTTGGAAGGACAGGTGGCTGGTAAGGCTTATTAAGAGGTGGTGATGGTGGAGGTGGTTGAGGCCTTGGTTGTGGGACAGGCACACGACGGGGCGGAGGGCGAGTCTGGCACTGTTCCTCCAACAGGGCGATGAGAGCAGATTGGTTAGTGGCCAAAGACGCCAGATGCTGGTACTTGTGCTCAAGATCTTTGTATCGACTTGTGAGATGTTGCATTTCAGACGTTTGGTTCAAGATCTTATTCTCCATTTGGGCTAATTCTAAGGCATTGTCTCTCTTCCTGATGATTTCATGGAGCAGTTGCATGTACAACTGAGTGACTCTGGAGTTCATGTTTCGACTTTCCTTTCTTAGAAGCTTGACCTCATTGACAATTCCTCCATCCACCTCAACTAACTGTTGCAGGGTCTCGATCTGCCTCTTTTGTTTCTGTAGCTCCACATTTAGAAGTTCTAACTCCTGTTTGTTGACCCGATTCTCCAGCGTAGCCTCGGGCTCCTTGGAGTTGACACAGATGGCTCCAGTCACTTTTTGTTGAGGCACAATGAAAGTATAGGAGCACTTGTCATGCTGCTGTTCAGCAGGTGCACGCTTGCTCCTTCCAGCATAGAGAAACTCTCTCTCTAAATCATCTTCACTGCTCTCAAACACTTGGGTCCTCTCCCTGCCATGGCTGCTCTCCGATGGACTCCCCTGAATCTGCAGGACACCACAGGCTAGTCCATAAGCAAGGAGCCCCAGCAGGACCAGTGAAGGGGGCTCCATGAGTTTGTGTCCAACTCACGAAAGCCTGAGGAGAATGGACAAGAAAATTGAAAACATGATTATTATTTTTTTAATATTAGAGAAAATTTAAATATGAATACTGAATGCTCATTATAATAACCAATTATTCAGGATTATAGCTCTTGGGATTGAGTTTCTTTCATTTTGACAGGGCTTCCGTGGAGTCCTTCATAGTTATTAGGATTGAGACCAGAAGAAAGCTGGTCATCAGAATAAACTTTACCACCCATGAGGAGGAGTAGCATGTGCATGTGCAGACGTCCCGTGCTTACACATCTCAGCGTAAGAAGGGCGGGAGGTCATTACAGTGCTGCTACTGAAGCAGATTGGATCCAAAAGGAAATCAGTGGATTCCTCAGTGACTGATATTATATGCAATGTATGTTTATGTTCTGATACATAGATAAAGAATGTCAGTACTACAGAAATGAGCAGACACTTTTATTTAAACTGCATTTAATTGGATTCATCTGTCTTTTATCCTGTTTATTCTGTTCTTCTATCAAATACATGCAGTACACCCGCTGTTTGAAAGTTTATAATCCTAACCCCTGACCCTTCCAAAAATATTTATTTTGTCTAATGATGTGCTGAACTATTGTGTCATTTATACTGCCGTTTGTGGAGGGTGTCGAGCTTATTTTGCTGTGTTCGCTAAGGTTCTTTTTGCACAAATGCCACTGCTTGTCCCTAACACAAAGAAACATGCCTGTCTGCCCCTTCTGCAGGCCCAGACATCTTTGCTTATGGAAAATCTGAATCACTAGCAGATGATTCTATTCATGGAGCTGCTTTAAATATTGATTGTGTTGCACTGGTCTTGCCAATAACCCTTAGCAAAATGGGGAAATATGTTGCACTTAGACACTGAACGGCTATTAATCATAATTTAATATCTGTATTTGTATAATTTTTTTAACAGTTGGACTGTTACGCTGAAAGCTTACCTTAACCACCAGGAATGCTGATGAGCCTAATTAAGGATATTATGTAACATTACCCTGATCTCACAATTACTTTCTGATTAAATCCTCTATATATTCCTGTGCTGATCACATTCCGTCTTGAAGTCTCATTTCCCCTTAACTGGGTCTTGTAGCACAGCCTATGCCCTACCTCTAAAGTTAGTGTGACGCTTAACTGAATGATAAGTGTAGACAAGTTTAGAAGAAAAAACAAGTGACTGAAATGAGCATTTTCGAGACTGATGTGGTGTTATTAGAAGTGAACGGGATGCCACCCAGTGCTGAGGAGAATGTAACTCTCCTGTGTAGGGACAACACAGATTTGAACTCTTGGGCACCTTTTTTTGAAAACCGCTGCATATTAGATAACAGAGGACCTCTGTGTAACACATCTAACACATCAGGATGTGCAGCCTGTCTAATTAGAGGGATACTTTTAAAAAGATGCATTAGGCTTTTCTGTTTCACACATTTGTCATTATTTATTTCTTTGTGAAAGAGACTATACCATATGGTCCAGAAATACATTCGGCAAGAGAGCTGAAATGTTTTTGCTGCCAGCACATTAGGTTTGAGGCATGGAGAAGAGAAAAGCAGTACTCCTTGTCCCTGGCACTTTCAGCTCTTTCTGGCTTTATCTGAATAGAATGTGTAAACACATCATCTTACTGGAGCACACTCTACCCTTGTGCAACCTGTTGGCTTTTATAGTTTTCCTTGCCAGAAAAAAAACACACAAGCACTTCAGAAAAAGTCAGATTCTCAAAACTTTTTTGTCTTGTGCTGATAATATAAACTGGAAACAAAAAACCCTAAACAAGAGTGTATTTTCTATTTCAGATTTAACATGAAACTTTCCCCTGTCAGCACAGTAAGATCTTTAATGTTTCTAATCCAACTAATAAAGCTAAGGTGTCCCCATTGAAAGAGTCTGAATGAAATTACTGATGCTATCTTTCCAGTAAGCTTCCCTTTGTAATGTGCTGATGACGGTTGTTGGCAAGTAGCTCCTGTGGTTTCTGACCCTGGAACATGAGCTCTGTCTCTGGAGAACTGCTGTAGCCTACCCCGGCTGCTGAGGAGCACCATGGTGGACGTCGTTGTCCTGGAATCTCCTGCTTTAGGCTTCACCACACTTCAAAGCTTAGGGGAAAATGTTTGCAGCTTGTGATGAAATGCGTGTGTGTGTGAGTGTGCTTGTACTGCATGAGCTTGTCTGTAAAACAGCCTTTTGGTCAATGTGTATGTTTAAATAACAACACTTGTTGGGCTTAGTCTCCCAGGGACCAGAGAGAGAGAGAGTCCCATCTGCCCCAACATAGACAGCCTGTTATTAACCCATCTGCTGTCTGCCAGAGGGAACAACAGAAAGGCGCCTCCTCCGTCTTCACTGTTAACATCCCCCACAGCTCATTATTGTCCTCACATCAGTTCAGTTTAACAAGCTGCAATTGTAGAGCCAATCACTGTAGTGATCAGCTGGTGTTGGCCATATACACTACTGCTCAAAACTTTTCAGCAGCTTTTAAGCAGTTCAAGTCTAGTGGCAAATTTAAAGTAGGAAGCTGCTTGTTGTTTAAAAAAAAAAAGAAGTGGTCCTTTTCAAGGAAGAAGTAAACGTTTAACATTCATATTTCCTGCAGCAATGGAATTAAGTCTTTAAAGTAGATGCAGACAGTTCATACAGGTGAGCATGTTGTTGATTTCTTTTAAATTATCTTTACAACAGCAGTCTTTGGTCTTTTACTACACAAACACTGTGTTTGTTGATGATCAATGATCCTAAATATCACAACACTACTGTCAGTCGCAACTCACACACCTGTGTGTGTATTCTGTGTAAGAGATAACCGTGGGCAATAGGACAGTGTGTGACAGACAAGCAGGAGGTAGGAGATATTTGAAAAGTGAATATGAGAAGAGTGGACAAGACTGTTAAAATCACTTTTTACTGTTTTTTAGCTGCTATGGAAATGTGCTTCATTAATGGGACATCTCCTTATTTAGCTGTTTTACTACCTGTGTATCTGGTGTTGGGATCTTCTGTTTTTGTTAGGTTGCTTCACAGGCGGCATTTATTGAATAATTTCAATAAATTGAGTGAGTAGCATACTCACTTGTGGCTTTTAATTTCTGCAGATTAATGTCAAAAGCTGTAAATTAATATAGAAAAGACAATTTTTAATAATCGTAACTACAGTCATTCTAAGGCCATTTAATCTGAAACTTGCGCGAATTTGGGCCACACCTGCATCGCATCATAATTGGCACAGTGAAACAGCATCACTGCTGTTCTTCACAATGACTTACTGTGCTGTAGGAAGTTAAACATTAAGCCAATATTATCCTCATGGTATGAAACAGGCAAGACAATAGTGGTTGGTGAGAGCCAAACCATTTTAAGATGACGCAAGTGTCACATGACTGAAGAGCAGCACAATCTCCATATTTAAATCTTACAGAGCTGGTATGTTTATGGGTACTAATGCAACAGTTTTTCTGAAAAATATTTCATATTTGTAGTATAAACAAATTGAAATGTAATAAAATGTATGTAGGCAAAGCCAATTACTTCTTTTTAAAATCTCTGAATACTGAGGCACTGAGCGTAAAACTGGGGGCATCTTAAAACCTCTGCGATGGGGAGAAAATAGTGGAAAAGGTAATGTCTTTAAGTCTGAGTCACACCTGAATATTTTCTTTCAGTAGTTAGTCTGCGTTTGCACGACTCCCCATCTGGTTTTAACTGGATATGAAACCAAGTGTGATAGACAGGTGCAGCAGGTTCGGTCAGTGTGTCTCTGGCTAGTGTTGAACTCCAGCCTTTTTGGTCATGCTCAGCACATATTAATTAAAAGGTGGGCAGCCTGGCTCAGACTTTCTGATGTCTTGCTCCCCAGCCCCTTTCATTTCAGCATGAGCATGGCATTCCTCACATTCTTCATCACCTCATTAGAGGGAACTGCTATACACACATGGAGAGACAGTGGTGGTGGCAGTCAGACAGCTACTCCCTCCAGACGCTGGGCCATTACTCCCCTTATCCCTGGCGCACCTTTAAAACATACTGGACCAGCTGACCCGCTTCATTCCAAATGGTCCAACTTTCTGGTTGAATGCATCATCATCATCATCATCATCATCAACCACCACAGGAGATCACTGCACTCATACAAAGCACCTTATTTTTCAGTAGCCAAAATGAAGTGGGCACTTTGCAGGGCAGCTTTGTACTGCATGTTCAAATCAGTGCCAGCTCCACTGGGAACTGGTAATGTCCTGCCCAACACGCAATATGTGTTGGATCAGAGTCAAATTCAGTTTGCTCATAGTAATCTGCCTGATTGCTTTGCCTGGAGGGTGAACTCTTTCTTTTCCTCAAACATGTTATCCTTGTAAGTGTCTAAAATAACTTTGGAACACAGTGAATCTGTACTACCAGCTCAGTATTTCTTTAGACTCTCTGTTTGCTTTTGGTTAGAATTTAGGTCTCATCCTGTCTCTCTTGCTGCTTGCTGCATCTGTAACCCCCCTTTGTGATCTGAGTTTGACAGGGGAAGCGGGGGTCTCGGAAATTGTTTCGATAAGTTCCCGCATGCTACCTCAGAGCTGCCTTATCCAAACACTAGTCTGGCACCAGAAACAAAGATCAGATTCATTTGTCTGCTTCCCTGATCTCTTGAGCCCAGGGGAACATCCTGACACCACTTTATCTTTAATTCTTTTTCACAAATAAATGTTAGTGTTGAGAGATATATAAAGCTCCACCAGCAGGTAAAACTTGTTGCTGCACCTTATTTATCTCTGCAGATGCAGACTACCTCTGCATCTCATTTTACACCTTTAGCATCTCATCATTAGTTAAGAAGCATTCAGCATAGCACTCCAGGATCCTCACGCTCCAAATAAACTCTCCCCAACCAAGTCTGTCTGACTCATCAATACCCATTGGCAAAAACAGTGAGTCATATGATGCTCCATGGCAACGGATTAATTCAAGATTGAAGGCACTGATTATGTAAAGTGCAGCAGTTTAAGAGGAGACAGTAAAACAGTTAAATGGCAAAATGACATGATTGTTTCACCATCACTTTAGAAAGGTTACAAACAAGTTGGATCTCTTCAAGAGTCTATAATTTGCGCTGCAAGAATATTTCTCACACGACAATATTGGCGCCAGTAGATCAGTGGTAGAGCGAGTCATCTTTCAACTCAAAGATTGTGGGTTAGATTCCCGGCTCCGCTAGTCTGCATGCTGATGTGTCCCTGGGCAAGACAATTAACCCCACGTTGTTCCTAATGGCTGAGCCCACAACACGGGAATTAAGATGAGTAATGGAAAATGTGCTGCACATAGATGCGCGATATGAATGGGTGTCAGTGGATGAATGGTAAAACTGTAGGATAAAGAAGCTTTGAATGGTCATCAAGGCTAGAAAAGTGCTTTATAAATACAAACCATTTACCCTTTGATCTGTGCAGAGAATTGTGATAATGTACAGTGTCCCTGTTGAATGAAGCAGTGAATTATACAGAAAAAAAGTCAAAAGTTGCACAGTGCTTACGAAATAAGCGGTGACGAGAATTGATGAAGCTCCCTCAGTTGCCTTGTGCTCCTGCCAGAGATGATCGAAGCCTCTCTTGGTAGTGAGTCATCCCAAGTATGAGAGCTGCACCCCAGCGTCCTTTCTGTACTGTGCACTGCTATAGTTACTCGCTGTTTGTCACTTCAGTCCATTCCACCAGTGAAGAGGTAGCTGTTCTTTAAACACTGTTATTGAAAGAACATCATTATAAGCCCAACAGCAGCCAAAACTCTTCAGCAAACATTGAGAAGATTGTTCCAAAATCCTCTTGAAAAAGTTGGGTCACTCTCAAGAGTTAACTGGTAACTTTAGTTGAATGGTGGAGGGAGTTTCCTGATAAATGGTGAGAGTCCGAGGCAGGTTGTATTTTGCCTGTGGCCAGTTAGAAGAGGACTGTCACTTTTCTGCGGCTTGAATCCATCACTTCTGCCTCACAGCTCCAAGAGGCTGTCTCTCTCAACTACACTTCTCTCTCTCTCTCTCTCTCTCTCTCTCTCTCTCCCACCCTCCTCAGTGCCATTTAAATGATGAGAAATGCTCTAGCAGTGTTTCAGTAGGCAGACGAAATTGAGATCAGAGCCTCCCCCTCTCCCTTAAAATGAACACATTCTTGTTTAAAGCAACAGCCTGCCTTCTCCACCCCTCCTCCTCAGATGCACAAGCATGCACAACACACAACACACAACACTCACCGCTCACACACACGCGCACACACACACACACAGAGTTCTCAAATGTCCAACCCCCTGCCCTCTGGACACCAGTTTGCCACTATTTCTGTCCTGGGCTGCATGGACCTTCTTGTGGAGAGCATTGATGTTACACTGATCAGATCTGAATTGGGTGTGAAGGAACACTTGTCCTGAGAGAGAGAGAGAGAGAGAGAGAGACAGAAAGACGCTGACAGACAGGAAGCAAAACCAGCTGTCTCACTTAGACTGGTGACTGATGACCCTGGTTTATAGATAGGAGGTGAGATGTCAGACACGGGCAGGATCCTTGGAACTACGTCATACTTGGGTTACTTGAAGTAATTATTTCAAAACCAAAACTAGACGTGTTTCCTCCTGTGTTGGTGGATGATATTTGAATTATTGTTTGTGAATCATTGCCCAGCCCAAGCCTAATTACAAAATAATTTTCTAGCAGCTTTTAAAAGAAAATTGCTGCATTTAAATTAAAAGGGATATACTGTTTATGAATATGTACAACAACAATATTTACCCTTTTAAAATGTTCACTCCAATCCTAGTTGGACAATGTAAAGAATGATTGTCATAGTTCCCGAAATAAGGAGCTCCCTCCATCTATACCTGGTGCTACACTGTTGTCATACACATACACCCACATAGCTGTCCCATTGTCTTTTTTTTTTTTTTTTGTAAATATTGAACCTGTTTGATTTTCATGTGTCAGTAGACACGTGGAGATTTAAAATGAAAGTGCATCAGCAGAGGAGAATCATCACTTGATGAGAGGAGATGACAGGGCCACAATAACAGACTGTAAAAACATTATGTGTTAAATACCTCCCTCTTTTTCTTTCTCTCCCCCTTTTCTGTCCCCCACCTCTCCTCTGTCCCCCATTTTCCTCTCACCCCAACCGGTCGAGGCAGATGATCGGACATCTTTGAGTCTGGTTCTGTCAGAGATTTCTTCCTGTTAAAAGGGAGTTTTTTCTCTCCGCTGATGCCTAGTGTTTGCTCATTGTGTGAACTGTTGGGTTTCTTTTCTCTCTGTAATATTGTAAAGGTTTTGGCCTTATAATGTACAGTGCCTTGAGATAATGTATGTTGTGATTTGGCACTATACAAATGAAATTGAATTGAATGGAATTGAAATAGCCACTAACAAAGAGTATACAAACACTAACATTGGCTGAAATTCCTTGTTTTGCTTCCCTGTTCAGGAGAAAATTATTCACACAGACACAACTTCCTCCATTGCAGACCCTTTTTTTCCCCTGTGAAGATGTTTTTGAGAGTAGTTGTTAAAGGGCCCTATTTTTATAAATGTGGGCATACATGTGAATGGTTTCATAATTGGTCCAGTAGATCGCATCGGGCAGCATCCGCGACAGGCGGCAGTGTAGCCTCTATGGGGCAATCTTGCTATTAAAAAAGTGCTTGATTTCACCATTAAATGGCTTGGATTTTTATTGGAAGAGTCTGGCAACATGACCGGAGCTGTAGTGTCTCTCAGGACATGAGAGTTGTTGCAGAAGAATATGAAAATGTGAAAAGAGGAGTGAGCAGTTTACCAAGAGAAGATGCTAGGACAGCAACTAGCAGTTGGACACAACGCTGCGTCACTAGTTGGAGGATTTCGCCTCTCTGATGAACTGAGCTTGTGACACTACTGCTCCGGTCATGTTGCCAGACCCTTACAATAACAATCCAAGCCATTTAATGGTGAAATCAAGCACATTTTTGTGGCAATAACGCAGACATAACTCTTGCAAGATTGCCCCATAGAAACTACACTGCAGACAGTGCCGCCTGTCGTGGATGCCGCCTGATACGATCTACTGGATCAATTATGAAACCTTGTGTAAGTACCATTAATAAGGTGCTTTGTATATGTGTACCATTCACATATACACCCACATTTATAAACATATTTGCAAGTCAAAGTATACAGATAGTACCATCCCTACATTACAGTACAATATTAACAAATATTTGCAGCTCATGGAATGACCCTGTGATTCCACTGAATGCGTATCCATAGTCAATCCATCGCGGCATCGGAAGTGATATGCAGATAAGAGGGCGTCTGGGTCTAGATCCAGACGAGAGACCACTCCAGTCTAGAGTACAGTGTCACAATAGACAGTGTGTATATTGCATAGCAGGCCACTTTGTGTAGGAGTTTTTCATTCAGCATACAAAGGCAGACAGTTCTTAATTTCTTCCACTAATTTAAGTGAATGGAACAGTCTTGATGGTTTCCTCTGTGTCACAAGGGGAATGTACAACTGGCTTTATGAGACAAAGTTCCTGGCAGAAGACACTAGACCAGGACAACATGGGCAAAATCATTTCATAACGTTCACGACCAAGTCAGACTGAAGGAGCAGACATATACACATCGGTTAATCTCCTATAGAGATTTTGTTGAGAGGAAATGTGACTAAATATTTGCTCTCCTGCAAATGGTTCTCTGAGATCTGTCCAATAGTTTCTCTTAATGTCTCTGACAACTCCGGCTGTCCTGGCAGCTAACTGGTAAATGAAGCTTTCACTCAGTGGCTGAAGTGCCGAGCTGCTTTTCAACGTTGAAAGGTTTGAGTGAGTCACTGGGTCTCATCCAAAACCACGTTGTTGGTGCAGTGATTAGTTCTCTTTCCATTCTAATCAGCAGCAGGTGGAGGAACACTGCATCATAAAAATGTCGGGGGAAAATGTGACTCCCGCTTAGAAATCGTAACCAATCGATGCATTTTAAAGCTCTGCCACATAGGAGACATTGTGGACAGTGTATTCATTTTGGAAATGTTTCTGTGTTGGTGAATGAATGAGCATGTTGGGAGAGTTTTGTGGTTGTTGACCAGTACATCTGGTTTACAAAATCATTCCAGTAACAGCTGGTTTAAAAATTATTCATCCTCTTGCTTGGAAGTTTAAGCAAAACAAGCTTACTGTCTATGATTGTGGAAAGGGGGGTGAGCCTGTACCACTTTGTGTCAGCGCAGCCTTTTTAGATCACTACAGTCTTTAACAATCAGTATCCAAATGTTTCCGATATATTAAAATATATAAAACAGAAGTGTAACCTACAAATCATGACCTGGACACATGTTGATGATGTTCATTATGGCAGCTGTGTTTGGAAAAAATGCTGCAATTCCCTACTCAATATGAAATACAGTTGTTTTCTATCCAATAGTAACAGTTTGTGCATTAGAATGACAAATACACATTTGACTTTTTCTTTTTCCATGAGCTAATGTTTCAGCAACAACATGCCTTCTATTAGAGCTGAAAGTTAAAGCATGACTTCATAGTTTTTATCACTTTCAGGGAAAAAAATGGATGTAGAGTGTGTGAAGCACTACATATGAACAGGTTTCACCTGAAATGGGGAGATGGGGATGGATCCAACACCTTTTAGTTTAGCACCTATAACAG
The DNA here is from genome assembly GCA_016785285.1 of Brachirus orientalis. Lineage (NCBI taxonomy): Eukaryota > Metazoa > Chordata > Actinopteri > Pleuronectiformes > Soleidae > Brachirus > Brachirus orientalis. The sequence goes on along the minus strand of JAFBJR010000040.1, from coordinate 5,242,744 downwards.
AATATTCTTATTAATTAAGCACTCACATTTTGACACAAAGTACCCTCCTTTGTCCACGACAAATAGCAATGTTTTCAAGTTCTCCAACTCCATGACAGCAAGTAACACAACCTGGGGTAATAACATGCACATTGTCTTAAATGATGAAACAGGAACTTCAGTGTGTTTGTTTATTTAATCAGAGTAATTTCAGGAACAGTAGTGACAGATGTAGGTAGGTAGGTAGGTAGGTAGGTAGGTAGGTAGGTAGGTCTAGCAGGAGTGCAGTCTTCTTGGGCTCAGAACTTGCAGTTTACACATCTTTGGGCTTGAAATTTCTACGGCTCCATGTACACAATACTTAAATCTTGGATCTTGGTTTGCTTTCCCTCTGCATGATTTTGTTTGCATTGCTCCTCCGAAATAAGGCAGTTTTTACATTACTTTTACTCTTCCTCCTCTTCCCTTCTTCCTCCAAGGCCTGCTTAACTGGTGTTATCTGTATAGATGTCTGACTTTCTCCTCCTATTTGTAGTACCCATGGTCTTTCTTGGTCCTGTGTTGAGAAATGGTCTTACTGTAGAAGGACTGAGCATTTTAGTTAAGGACTTAGCAGGAGCAGAGGAGGAGGCTGCTATAGCTGTGGAGGACATCTTATAATAATAATTATAATGATAATACATCAAATTTATATTGCACATTTCCCCTGGACACTCAAAGATGCTTAAGAATATAACAAAAAGAAAGAGAACAGTAAAAAGAGGCAGATCTGAGTTAGGGTGGAGGCTGCTGTAGCTATGGTGGATTCTTGCTGGGAAGCTGCAGAATCCACTAAAGCTGGGACTTGATGGTCAGTTAATTGGGAAGGTGCTAACTCATGCATATGGATTAAATGGCCAAATGCACATGCATCTGAACCGAACCTGCGTGTTTCTAGGTAATGCAGCTTTGGACAGTGCTGTCCTTATAACGCATGGCAGATCATAAAAAGTCATCATCTAGGTGGGATTTATCCTCATCCAGGCATATCCAGCTGAGTTTATAGCCTTCTTCAATGGACCAAACACCCTTAAGTCTAGCGGTTGAAGTTTGTGTGAGCAGTGTGGGGGTAGAGAGAGTAGCACGATACCATTTGCCTTGCAGTAATTAAATGCTTTCACTGATATGTGTGAGCTGTGATTGTAAAGTAGGAGTAACACCTTCTTCTCAGAATTAACCACAGTTTGCTTGGCAAAGTGCTCCAGGAACAAGAGAAAATCCCTATCTTGGATCCCGCCTGATCAATTGCCACTCCCAGTACTACCAGGTGGTCCAAGGTGTATGAAAACATCCTTATACTTTTTGCGATGGAATTTCCTAGTGCTTGCACTGCACATGCCACTGAGACCAAGATACCTATCTCAGCAGAAGTCATTGATTCAACCTGCTTCACTCTGCAGCATGTAACTACTTGCTCTGCTGTCTGGACAGTGGTAACACCTGTCTCATCCATATTTTATATATCACATCCATCCTAGGTGGACCTCTAAATAACATCCCCAAGCTACGGTTAAAGCTTGTAGCTTGCACCAAGCTAACCAAGGACCTGCTGTGTTGTTCTCATCCCATGACTGGGGTGTTTGATGTTGTACTCCACTGCAAGTTGATGTGCAACCTTTCTGACCTCAAATAAAGTCGAACTAGTTAGTTTGGATCGTTATACATCATACAGCCTGAATAAATAAGTAAAGAACAGATATACATGTATATACAGTAGTAACCCATTCCTACTTAGGACACATTAATCCTATCAGATGCTCAATAGGCCGACCCCGCATGGAGCGCGCCATAGCCAACTCTTGGTAGAATCCTTGAACTTTGTTCTTTGAGGCTTTGCAGATTCCTGCAGTATCTGTTCAGTGTGACGGCAGATAGAGTCGTCTTTGGTGACTAACTTTGACTTTTGGTGAAAGGTAGTGAAAGTTGGTGACTTTTCCCTGCCTCGCCTCAACTGATGCAGCTTTAAGTACTTCTGCAAAAACTCCTGATTCTTTTCCCTCACCCACTGTCTTGGCAAACTGATAAAAGGGTGGGAAAGAGAAAATATGTGAGTTTTATACACACCCTCCTCTGTCAGCAATTGTTAGCTACCTGTACCAGCATAGATGAAATGCCTCACATTTTACCCCAAGAACCTATTCTCTAATATAACACAAGTTACTTAATTCAAACATATAAAGTATAATTTCTAATTGAGATAAAAAAAATGACTTTCTTTCCTAAAAAATTTGGCTGTAAAATCCTCATAGTTCTTCACACAGTCAATTCACATGCAACTTTGGGGATGGAGTGGTCATCAGTGAAATGATTTTTGTCTCTCACATGACTCTTATTGCTGAAAGTGATGCTGTTAGAACAATTTATTTGTTACAACCCTCCAAGAACATATTTTGTGTCGGGACTGAATTACTTCATAAAAGAAGCATAAAAACTGAACCAAATAAAGAAACAACTTTACTTGAAAAAATACACCATAAGTTACAGAAGTGCATATCCCTTTTAAGAGTGTAGGAATAGAATTATACAGTATAACCTTAAACTTGTGTTGGATCAATGAGGAAGCATGAGATCACTTGTGGTAATATTTAAATGTGCCTTCTTTGGCAGAAGACAAACTGGGTTGAAATTTTAGGCCAATTACTGCACCCTTAGTGCCAGACTAAAGTTGTGATTGTTTTTGTAGGAGTGTTTAGTTTTTGCTTTTCTTGGTTGATGCTGACGGACAAGTTAGTTGCGTTGATCCATGCAGTATGTGGCATATGGGGCTGTGTTTTTGCTGTCATTGTAATGTACCTTTATATGAGAAGCTTACTGTGTGAGGCCACCATAGTGACCTTTGTTTCAACACGGGTATACACAGAACCAGCATGTCTCCCTGTCTGCCAGCAATGATGGATGGTACTCTGGTGACCTGTATTGACCTCGTCACCCTTGGCCCACTGTTGCTCAGTGTTAGTTATCCATGATTGATTGACAAGCTTATTGCAACTGTGCGTTCACTTGTGTAAACTGCACTTATAGCCTTGTTGCTATGTTACACCATGTGGCTATATTACAAATAAATTGCTAGTGTAACCAATTTATCAAACAGAAATATTCTTATTTTCCTTTGGTGTAGAGTGGAAAGAGTTTGTTTAATTATTCCATGGCCTTGCTGTGTAGAACTCCCTGTGCCTGGTGGGTAGACCTACAAGGACTATTCTGTTGGGAGGAAAATTGAGTTTTATGATCAGAGTGGAAAGAATGGGACTGGCTCGGAATTTTGTCAGGCTCACCCCAACTGTTGCAAAAAACCACTAAATGAGACCAGTAAAAATGGAACGTGTGAGTATTCAGAGGAACAGGATTTCTTTCAGACTGCATTAATATGATGTTGCAAGCATGAACAATCTGTGTGGCCTTGACTGAAAATGACTCGATAAGTCATGTAGTGATTTGACTAAACAATAAGTCAGGATAAATCAGTGTATCCCTAACAAAGCTGGAACTGCTAATAACATTAGTCAGCATGATTGAAACAGCTTGGGTGACTTCATTTCCCTATTGTTTGTATTTGTAGGCTGTTTCTCAACAAGAGATAATCCCTTAACCAGCTCGCTAAGCTACAGTATATTACCTCGGACATCATGTCTTGAACCATGGTATTTAAAGATTAAGCAGTGGCAGCTGGCGATTTAAAAACAAAAATAAATAAATAAAAATAATTGGGGGGATAGGGGTCATTTTATAAAACAGCAAGTGCTACATATAGTACATTTGATGAATGAATCCATTTGGTGAATGAAAAGAAACTACACAGTAACTACTACAGGTTATGTGGAGTAATGAAACCCTGTCGTGATCCTACAGACTTTGATCTGCAGCTGAAATGTTGTTTATGAATCAAAAAGAAAAGAAGAAAACAAACAGCAAATGCGGATCGAAGTGACAGGTGTCTGATTTGCAGCTGCATACAAGAGTAAAATTCTGGTTAATACTGGTATAACACAGCTATCTTATTCTGGCAATGAACAATGAAATTGTTCTAATGCAAATAGATTACAGGCTATTATTTCAAGAATACTTCATTTGCATGTAAACATAGTCACTGGAGTATGTCCGCTCGCTTTGGGATTGGACACCAGGGGAGTGATTTTTGAATGACAGCCTTGACAGCATCATCTGATTGAAGGATCTGGATGGAACCAATTCATTTTCTCTAATTATTTTGACTTAGAAGTTACCTTTACCTGTATGCCCTAGCACCCCCCTATTGATCAGCTGCCCCTGGTTACAGCACATATTTGTCAGCTGTGCTTAAGATTGACTGTATGGTTTCCAGAGTTTACATGCTCTCCTTTTTGTGTGCTGATTTTCCCCTGGTTCTACTCCAAAACACATGCAGAGGTTAATTTAACTAGAGTTTAAATTGACCGCAGGTGTGAATGTGAGAGTGAATGGTATTTTGTCTGTATGTGGCCCTGCTATGGACTTGCAGCCTTTCCAGTGTGTACCCTGCCTTTGTCCTATGTCAGCTGGGATTGGCACCACCTGCCCTGCGATAAAGTGGTAGAGGATAGATGGTTTCCAGACATGTTTTACCAAAGGGCCATTTTTACATTTATAATTTGGAAACAATCCAAAAAGGTGAATAGGACCTAGTGCTTTGATTTGGGATCCATGAACACTGCAAAGCAACAAATTAAGGCTTTTACCTTTACCATGATCTTAGTGATATGTGTGTATGCATTTTTTCTGCAGGTCTAGGTAGTTCTCATGGAAACCTGGTCCTAATGAGGCAAGTGAATTAAAGATAGTTTAACGTCATGGTTAGGCATTGTGGTCAGTGAAGTTTTGCAAAAGGTACAGCTACGTACACCTGTGTGTGTCTGTTTTTGAAAGTACAACAGCTGTCATCCTATGTGGGAGTCACACATGGTAGATTTCATGGAGCCAACCTGATGGGCTGTCAACGACTCAGGAGGAAGGTATGGTAATATGAGTTTTCTTGATAAACACAGCTCTGTCATCATGCAGGGGAAGCTGTCAGAAGTGGAGCTAAGGCTTTAGAAGGCTCAGCTCTGAGTGAAGCTTGTGAGTCTCTGTGTGGATTATGTCATCGGCAGCATATTTGACCTACTTTTTATTTGGCCCAATGACCATTTCTTGTGCAAAAGTGCCCCTACCAAAGTGTCCTGTTCTTGCAAACACAGCACTATACCACACATTCTTGAGGTACTTTTTTGTTCTTCAACACTTAACAGTCAACAGACAAAAGAGTTCTGGAAAGAGTTGGCACCTTGGAGCAAATTATAAAACCTTCATTTTAATGTTAATGTTTTTGGTCATCCCATATATTTATATGGCAGTTTTGTTTAACAGCAGGAGTGGTCATTCTCTAACTATCATCTTCTTGGCCGGCTCAGACCTCATTGGACACAGGCACCAATAGAATGGCGAACAAGCCGGTCTCCAATGCCAGGTGTGACACATTAATGCAGGAATTGTAGCCCGTTTCTCTGTGGTTTGAGTCACTGGACTGGAAAGAACAAGGTCTATTCTGTAGCTGTGTATTTAGGTTCAGGTCTGCTTGCTTTAATTACCAATGTCCTGGGCAAAGAACAGCCTGTGGGGAATGACTGGAACGGCACCCTTGCACAAGGTAAAGCATAGCTCATTTCCCAGCTTTTTATGGAGTTACTGATGGCTGCAGACAGATGGCCCAGCCCAACTTTAAACACTGTTACACATGCTATATCACCTGACACTAAACTGCTGTGGCATTAGAGAAGCATTATGCGGATGAAATCATGAGTAATGGCGTTTATGGGGGATATCCCTATTGGAACTTCTAAGTACAAATAATTTCTTCAATATGTTTGTGCTGCTTTTTCTATCTGGTCTCTCCAATCTGACAGAGAAATTCAGTTTGATAAATTCCCATGTAAGGAAAACTGATAAGAAACTCAACACTGCATAAATTCTGTTATTTGAACTTTAATATATAGATGAAGGAAGAAAAAAGAAAATTACCTCTGCTGGTTAATTTTGAGTGAAAAACAAGGTGCTCGTTGGTGCTAGGGCAATATACATACACTACCAGTCAGACACATCTAAAATATAAAATATATTTAGAGTTATTTCACACTTTTTTGTTTACTACATAATTCCATATGTGTTACTTCATAGTTTTGATGCCTTCAGTGAAAATCTACAATGTAAATAGTAATGAAAATAAAGAAAAACATTGAATGAGAGTGTGTGTTCAAACTTTTGACTGGTATTGTATATAGCAAAACACCAATGCACTCTTGTTTTGGAAAAGTTACAAAGCCTTTTTAGCACAGCAGATGCATGGCAAAATTTAGAGACTGTGCATGAGTATATTGTAAGCACACTTAGGCTATAATGTGACAAACCAGAAGTGGGTTATACAGGATATACAGGATATACAATATATATAAGACAGAAAATGACATTTATTTTGAAAGGCATATCTTATATAAATAATGAAAAAAAAATAAAGTGACAAGAAAATATGCCTGGTATAATTTCTTGAAACTTTCTGTGCAGCTTTTGTGTTTTCATAGACTACATTTGTGACACAACATATTGTAAATGTTTTATTTTAAACACTACTTGGGGCTAATTTGTGACTGGCGTTCACATTGCTGTTGTTTTGTTCTGTGGTCAGGTTAATCACATAACCTTACTCAGTAGCCCACCATTCTTCATCAAACATCCAGCTTTACCCGTACTGATCTGATACTGATACTGAGGGCAAATATTGTAATGTAATATTCTGAGACATGTTAAGTCAGGTTGGTCACATTGGCTGGGCTTTTTGTTTCATACCAATGGATAGTAAGTTACACCTACAAACAAATAATAATGTCTCAAACACACTATTAACTGTGAACCAAGGTCATGTGATCAGAAATACCACTCAGCTATTGGTCAGATATGGTAGACTCTAGGTTGATGTTTATCTGCCCTGCTGCTCTGGTGATGAGCGATGCCCTGAAGGCTGGCGGGTGTGCCTTTATTACCTCTGTGCTTCAACAAATAACATGTTTTTCTGTGAATTTTAATTATTTTTTTGTTTTGTCTAAAAGGCCGCTCTACTAATGAGCTCTAAGCTATGTGAAATTAAAAGTTACAGCATACTGCTTTTAATAGTTTTACCCCAGGCCTGGATGAATTGTAAAGGTGTTGGACCACCATCAACCTCTAGAACAGCTGCATTTACAAGCAATCTATACATCCCTATATAAATTACATTTAGAGAATGCACCATCAGTGTTTCCACCATCTCACAGACCAGGACTAATGTTGTGTTTGAGCTTTGACAACACTGAACATGTGCTAAAATACAATGGTGGATTTCATGGTACTAATTTAAAGGTCACATAAAATGGTCTTTTTGAACCAAAAATGGAGATTATTGATGTCTGTTTAGATAAATTAAATTATATTTTATATGAATGTCTTGCTTAATTTTGCAAGTAAAACAAATATGACACAAAGCACTAATTAGAGATGTGAATAGGAGTAGATTTTTTTCTGCCTTTTTTTTACCAAGCTGTATCTTTTTGCTGGAAACCATTTTCTCAAATTGTCTCTTAGCAGCAAGTATACAAGAGCATATGCTGTATGTGCAATAAAATGACACCTTCCTCAGCAGTTGACAGCACTGCTGTTTAAGTCTTAAAGGGACAAACGTGTTTTCTCTTTGTATGACTTCACTATAGGCTATAGTATTGCTGTGCAACAAGTTGGAAAGGGTTCAGTTTCCTCCTCCAATTGTACAAATGGCTGCTGGTTTTGGCTTTGTACTCTAGAAGCTTGTATGCAAGTGTCAGATAGTGATGGACCACACAGTAAGAAAAGCTATACTGTGAAGCTGCACACTGTTTGCCTTGCATCGTTTTACATTAAATAAGCAGCTGAAGTTGTGTTTGTGGACTTTGCCACCACATTTCAGAGTTCAGTGGCTTCTGAAGGGCTTAGCATATCCCTCTCTTCTGTGTGAACTTCATGACCATTGCACGTCCTCAAAGATCACTATTCAGTCATTTATCTTAAGACTTGAGCGGAAAAGTGTCAGGTTTGAAGTTGTTTCGTGCTCCAACTCTTCTTTTCTCTTGTAACTTTACCTTTTTTACCGGTTATTTTTCCACAATTCACCCCAGCAGGAAGTAAACGCAGATTAGATTTTTTCCGTTGACTGTCCCTGTGGTGACTTTTGTTAGACAACAGCTTACAAATCATTTGTTATGGTTTCCTCTGTGAAAACAGTAGTTAATCAGTTGCCGGAAGGCTTTGGCTCTCTCAATGTCAAAAACAGAAGGGAGTCATTTTTGCTTTGAAGGAAGACCTACTTGCTCCATTTGCCTGCAGGTTTTGATTGCTTCTCCATGTGTGAAGAGGAAGACCTTCACTGAACACAGGAGCTTTCCATGCAGGATAGCAAGACCTCAAAGCACACCAGCCTCATCTATTACTGCTGGCAGCACGATGGTAGCATCAGCCGAAAAGCTCAAACCTGAATTTACATGCATCTTTTGAAAGGTTGTGAACCAAGGACAGGTTAATGTAGCGCAAACTAACTCAACACTTTACATTTATCTGAGGTGTTTTTCCTGAGCAGCTCTATCTAGCTGTTCTGTCTCCAAGACAAAAGTCCACTTTAGAGTTGAGGTGGAAAAAGAGTAGCAAAGGACAAGGGCCAAGCTGGTAGTTGTGGTGAGCTAAAATTGCAGACTGAAGTATGTCTTGAAATCACAGAGCCCTGAGGATGAAAGAGGAATCCTCCTTGTGTTATTGTTTCCCATGTTCTTCCACCTCCAGTAATATTTTCCAGATTAAAACATGCTCTTTGCTCTTACTCTGAAGACAGACCCCAATTTCACAGGAGAAAACCAAAGAAACCACAGAGGGGGACTCGCTTTTTCCACTGCACGAGATAATGTGTCACAAATCATGTTGTGCCTGCACTCAACTGCCAAACTGGATCATTATTTTCAAATCACTTATTTCCAATCGCTCACTAAAATGTGATGGGGACCACAAAAGTGGTGGTGATGGATAAAAGGTGCTCTATACTATTGTTTATACGATTCTGTAGCCTGCAGTGGCATATTGTGATTTTCAGTTAATGAGTTGATGCCATTGGAAAAGATTTTTTTTATAGCATGGAGAAAGCTCACTACAAAACGTTTACTGCTGCTATAACCTAAACATGGCATTTCCTGAACCACATCTGAAAGAGACAAGCACAATAAGCACACACTTCTGAGCAAACACATGCATACACTTAGTATCCTCACAGCACATTCTGCTTTCAGAGGCCAGAGTTGAGCTCATATTTTGGCTGAGTGTCTGCAGACTCTTTGTAGGGTCAGACTTTAACAGACACCCAGTCCTGCAATCCCACTTTAGACACCAGCAATCACTGGGTGTTTAGTTTGGAAATTTGCCTTGGAAACATTTCTTAACATGTAAACTGAAGTCTATTAATTCTTCCACTTCTTTGTTTGCAGCTCAGACATTGAAAGAGATGGCCCGCTGATTTAAATTGAAGTGATTGCAGTTCCTGCAGATTCATGTGAACACTACACAGTTTTGAGTGTCAAATGTTTCGTTTCCTCCCAGTGCCACAGCACAAAGTCATAGTTATGGTCCATTTGACATACTGTATTGCTCTAAATGGCACATCACTGCTGAGGATCTAATGTTGAGACATTGCTAAAACTGTTTAAGAATTACATTCATCTGGCAGCAGCAGCAATTAGAGGAAACATTAGATAAATTTCACTTTACACAACTGGTCATCCTTTTCACTCTAAAGTAGCGTGCAGGTTGATTAGAATTGTCTTGTCTTTGTCAGGAGCCTTAGATGATCTTAAGGCAGCAATTTGCCGAGTGGCCACTCAAAAGTCAAGTTTTTGAGTGTTGCTCCAGTTAGACAATTAGTCAAGCACTTGGTCTCATTTGTAAGCTATTTTATGGTGATAGCGTACTTAAGTACAGCTGTGTTTGAAAAGAGAAGTATAAATACAATAATTACTAGGTTCCTCATTTACTGAAAAATGACCTATTGCCTCAATGCTTGAATTATATCCCCCCTCTGTGTAAACACCTTGAAGTGAAAGAGAACAACCATCGTTACCTAATGTTTGTCAGTCATAACTTCCATGTGCTTTAAGCCAATATTTCGTCAGCTATTTCCACTGGTTGGGGGGAAGCATTGCCATTGGAAGGACAGAGCCCCAGACATGATTACACCAGTCTGTCTGTCCAGTGAATGTGCCCAGTTGACGTAACCTCTGTTTCTCTCTAGTGTTTTTTCAACAGTAAAAACTAACATAAATGTTGTCGTCATTGCGATTTGACCCAAGGCTACTTATGTTGATGTTTGGATTCTGGATGAAATCAACCCTCATTCTGCTTATGTCTCTGACATGCATTTATTGTCTGACTCTCTTTAAGAGTTGTATACACTCTATTTTTAGGTTTCTTTGCAGTGTAGGAAATTGTTGCCTGCCATATCTAATATATACGGATTAGGTGTTGTGAAACGGCCAATAGCCTCCCTGAACTGTACTGTTCTGTGATTTGTCAGAATCCTCTGCAGACTTCCTGCCACAGATGTAATTGTAACGCTTTAAAAAATGCCTGGAGGAGGTGGGTGTTGGGTAGTTAAGATTATTTACAACATGCTGAAAGGTTATTACAATGCTGAGAAAATAAATAAAATCCTTCCTACTGTACCTGCCAGGCAGGCTCTGTTCATTTGCAGTGTGTCCAGGTTTGTTGGCTTTAGATGGCCACTATCATTGGCTGCTTAACCAATGCAGCATGTTGTGTTGGAGTCAGCGAGTCTGCTTACATGGCTGCTCACCAAAGTTATCCTGTGATTAAGAAATTTGCCCATGGATTTGCACATTTTCCTCAGGGTTACTTTTCTCGTACCTCTTTCCTGGCTGGTCTGTTTTAGGTCTCTGTCAGTGAAAGTCTCAGTCTTTATGCAAAATTAATTACATGCACACTGCGTGTTACCAAACACATTTTTCTGGCAATCTGATTGTCTAGATGGTAGGTTGTTTTCTTCAGTTAATGTTCCATCGGATGACAGTTTCACACTCAATCTGTCCAGTCAAGAGGTCAAACCATGAGAGGTCAAGTAAGGCATGTGAGAAACTAGCACAGAAACATTGGTTAAGCACGTGAGAAGTGAGAAGGGCTGCGACACAGGTTTGTAGATTAGTTTGTAGTTACTGCTCCATCCACTTGTTTAGGACTTGGCTTTATTCTGTTTCTGCTCACTTTCTTTTAAAGGTTGGTCTGCAGTAGCCAACAGGTTATATTATGTGGCTGTAATATAAAGTTGTAAGGGTATATTGTTTTGCGAGTTTACACCCAAGTAGCATAACATGTTACAGCCTATTCCTCCGTCCTTGAAGCTGCCACAGGGGTCCCAGACTCCAAGCTCGAATCTTAGCTCTGAACACTGAAGCTGGAGAACTGATGGAAAAACCATCTCCACTGAAATGGATTTTATTGCTTTCCAGGTCTGCTGTCCCCTATGAGGTCATTTGACAGGAATGTCCTAGAGTAAAGTAAAAGTCAGGTCAGAGTACTTGACCTGTTTGTTTTGAGAATTACACTTAAAACTTTCCATTTTCTTTTAACATTTGGAAAAACCATCTTGAATTTCTCTCTTCTGTCTCCGCCTTACTACAGCTGGGACTCGACACCAAACAACACGAAGCTTGTAAAAGAACAGTTCTTGTGTCAGAACCCATGTGTATATTAAACGACTGTCAAGGACGTTGTTATGTGGAAGCCTTCATTACACAAGTGAAGAGCAATTAGGGTAATAAAAGTCAACAAGTCAAACAACGAGTCATTGACTTGTAGGATTTGGCTCCATTTTGATTTATTTCAGTCTGACAAGTTTGAGGATTCTGGGTGAAATATGTTTGTTTGTGCTAATCCGCTTGTCTTCTGACGTCATTCAGTTTACGGTTTTGTTTTGTTCTGAGTAAAACTGGAAAACAAAAACCTTTATAAACTGCATTTGTTGAACTGGTAGAACAACATGGGGTTTGGAGTAGAGTGCTTAAAGAAGCATACACAAGTCTGTCAGTTTTCTAATCCAGTGATTTATCCAATAAACCAGCTGCAAGTTGTATGGTAACATTTACTCCACCAAGGATGTTATTTTTTCCATCCATGTCTGTTGGTTCATTTATTAGCAGGATGAAGTAAGAACTACTTAACTGATTTCAGCCAAACTTGGTAGAGGAAAGAGGAAGAAATCTGGGAATAAGCAATTATATTTTGGTGTGGATTAAGAGGCAAATTAATTATGGTAATATGATATGATAGCCTAACTGATTACATTAATTATTATCATTTAGTTTATCGAACCACTTACTGTTTTTCCTATTGTAAGTATACTATAAGAACAAGGCTATTTACACAGGCATGTGCTCCACTGAGCCCAAAAGAAATTAGTTTCTCCCCAAAGAACATTTTCACTGATGTTGGAGAGCAGATTTGTAAAGGCGACTTGGCATCTTGGTCATTTGTTGTAAAGAGACACAATACAGTATTTTCATCAAGAGGATAATGATGATTTAATAAGCAAAAGTCCTTTGTAACTCTGTTAATAGAAGTGCTATAAAAAGAATGCGGAGCTGCAGATTAAAGGCACTCGAGTGGCTAAAATATCAAATGATTGCATTGAAACACACATTATGCTGTTGAAGTACTTCTGAGGAGGAGTTCATTGTGAGGAATAATGGGTTGGACTCTGCTGTTGGTGTTAACGGTCAGCAGATAAAATTATAGCGTGTGATATTCAACTGTTACATTTTCAAATGAAAGAGCTGTCTGTCATTCTTGTAAAAATGCTGCACACTTGTGACTGAAATCGGTGACCATTGAATCGACGCAGTTAAACGTTCTGTGTTCTCCTTCATCCAGAGTCTCTCAAACCCTGCACATTTCATTCCTTTTTTTAAAAAAAATTTCAGCACAAACATCCATGTAAATAATGATATCTGCTTCATGCCCACCGTGATTGATTTGCCGTTCTCTTTGGAGGTGGAGGAGTGTTTACCTTCAGCTGTTACTAACCAGTCCATTATGTTTTCTCTCAAATGGTCTTTCCTGACAATCACAGACCAAACTATCGTGTTTGGAAACAACCACTGTGTGTATTTTGTCCAGTTTTTGTGGTTTCTGATTTGTGGTTATTAAAAGTGACGCCACTGAGTTAAAAAGGCTATTTAAATTTTAATAATCATCATCATCGTCAGAAATATCAGTGTCTACAGCAGGAACAAAATTAGAAGTCATTGGAGAAATGCCTTGTGTGAGTGCACACATTACATGAGAGAACTCTTCTCTGTTTCCCAGAGATATTTTGGGCCTTGTAACTGGCGAGCTGACCTTGAAATCCGATAGTGGATGAAAGGTTGTGGGCACGAGCCCTATTAAATGGTTCTTTAAAAATATAAACCTCCACCATCATTGTCCAAGTGTCTTGGTTTATCATCCACCACTTAGTTTTATGTATCATTCATTTTTATTTATTCATCTGCAGTGAGTTTTTTGCAATAACAAAGGCAAAGGCAAAGCACTTCTAGTTCATTGCTGAAGTGTTTCGAACAAAAGCCGCACACTGTTCAGCATCATGCTGAAATCACGGGCATTTGTTGGTCCTGTGCGTATTGTAAAATGCAAAGGGGACAAGCTAAATATACACATGTATTGGATTTCAAGAGGCATGGAATGGTCATTGGTGAGAGTAAAGCCAGGGAGCAGAGTGCTGAGTGCGATGGATGGCCGTCAGCCCTCCCAGCACCACCCTGCTGGAGGTCACGTCTCTCTGGAAGTCACCCACCAGCACTTTTTAGTTCCAGGAAGAAAAACTCTGATCCAATACATCCTAGACACTCATAAACTGACAAACGGAGCCACAGCACAAAATGTGAATGTTGGACTGGTGATAGCTAAATAATGATTCGGCCAAAATAAGCGAGGCCCGTGGCGTGGGATGCTGTCTTCTGGTTTTCTCCAGACCCTCTGCTAAAATATATACTTCAGTCTTAGAAGTGGTAGAACTTTTCTTTATTGGACTCTTTTTAGTTACATTACAGAAGCTAATTCTTCTCTTGTGAGGTAATTCTGTGTTTGCAGACTTCCCAAATTTGTTCTGTATAGTGTCTGAATTGTCATAGGAAACTGGAAATAACTAGATGCAGCCACAACTGTTTCTACTCAAAGCTGTAGTGCACGATTTTTAAATATTAAGCAACATCAGTTACATTAAAGCCCGACTAAGCCAATCAACACACACACACACACTTTAGAGGTGTTTTGGATCTCATGTTGCCGTACTATGCACAGGATGTGATTGGTTTTATGAAGCCGATGGACATTTAACGAGAAATAAAATCTAAAAATGAATGTGAACGAATGTTAAGGATTGGCACTGGTGTAGCTTTTCCTTTTTGAAGCAGAAACTGGACTGAGGGCAGACAGAAATTTGGCCTCTTGTTTTTGTGTCCTCCACGTGACGGAATAAATTGTACCAAAGGATGAGGATGGTGTAAGATCACTTAGACAAAAGTCATGTAGCAGTGCCAGTATTGTTATCAGTATTACTCAAAAATCCTCAGGGGTAAATCTGTTTAGCCTCCCTCCCCTACCACACACGTACCTCACAATGTGTTGGTGTAAATCTTGTTGGTTTCCTGACTGTTGGTTTCTAGATCATTCTATGAAGCGGACAGTTTTGAGCTGGGCCTGATTTGTATGTGCGCTTGTGTATATATGAAGGTCTGAAAGTGTATATTCGATATAATATATTTAATGTGGAGTGGATATTTCATTTTGTTTTGCTCCTGGATGTTTGTCTTATTTGCTTGTAATCTTAATTTGGATATAAAGTGTACAATTGTTGTCAACAGCTGGATAGAGGAAAGTGTAAACATTGAACTGTTGTCACTGAAAAAAACAATAAAAATTAGTTAAAAAAAAAATATCCTCAGGTTGCGACGGATGTTTTGCACGGCAGCTTCTTAGTAGACTTTTTTTTAAGGTTCAATTTCTGCTACGTTTGTAAGTTTTTGCTCTTTTTTTTCAGGTAATTCTTAATTCCTTCTGTATAAATAAATAGAATGGGAGCTAATTTGTCATTCTAGGCTATGACACAGAGTTAACAGTGTGTGGGAGGATCGAGACAGTCGCAGGGCTTTATTTGGCTTTCCCTTTTCCTCTGTGCTGCAAAGCTCTCTATGACATTTATACTGATACGATATTTCCATCCCATTTCAGTCCAGGCTTATGAATGAAATGTTAGGAGTGTTGTCTTCAGCCAGTTGTGACTTCTTGCCATTCTCGCTGTACGGAAGGCGTTTGGCTTGTTAAAGCTTAATCTTACAGTTGAGAAACACTGGTCTCTCCACCGTCTGCAGATTGGAGAACAGCTGTCGAAAACACTTAAAACAAACAGCTTGAACTTTAAAAAGTTATTTTACAATGTGTGATTACAGACGTGGGCTGGTGGGGCATCTGGTTGAAAACAGGGAACACAAGTGTGGTTTGGTTTCCCTGTTTTCAAGTTCAGAATTGTCGCTCTTTTCACACACAAACACACGCACGCTGGTTTTACATTCTTTGTATGGACCCTCATGGACATAATGTACTCCCTAGTCGCTAACCCTAACCCTAACCATCACAACTAAATGCCTAACCCTAACATAAAAGTAATTCTAACTGAATTATTTTAATTATAATCTCAGTCTTCTTCCCTTTTACTAACCAGTTATCTTGATTTCTATCAATTTGTAGTAATATTACAGAGGTAGCAGTTTACCTGGTGTTATTTGTGTTGAGATGACAGATGGCTTGTTTGCAAAGTGGCATTTCTTTGTTTTTACTGCCTCTACAGTAGCTGTGGCGTGAGAAAGTACTTTCTTATCAAGGCCTTATGGGTCGTGTCTGACTTTAATCACAGGAGAAGGATTGGCAATTACCTATCCGCCAGGGCAGTAAATCTCAGCGGAGTGATAAGTGAACAACTGTGTGTCTGGAAAATGGAGGCTTTGGCTGCACTAATGAGGCAGGCGCTGAATATCCTGAGGGGGCAGCAAACTTGTTTGGACAAATGTTTAGCTTGGTGGTAGAGATGCTGATGCAATCCTCAAATTATCAGGAGGGGATTTATTCACTTAAATTTTCTTAAACTGATTTTGTTTGCTCATGTGGAGACAGTAAAAGGTTTGTAGTGTATGGTTTGTAGCATACAGTTGGTATTGCATTCAGCTCTGAGGATAGTAGGTGAACTCTGACCGTATTTTTAGGTCAATTTGAATGTTTCAGGAAAGCAGGTCCCAGTTCTATAGGCTCATTATGAGATAAAGTTTAGTCTTCAGTTGGGATCATGCAGCTGTTAACGAACTCATGCCACTTACTTGGCTTTCCCTGCTGGATACTAATGAAAAATCCCCCTCCTCTGAGCTCACGCATTTTAAATGTGTCTCTAGAGAGCCTGTAACTCAGTGGTAGAGCAGACACCTCCTATACTGAGGCTACAGTCCAGTGTAATGGCCTGAGACTGTGTTTCTTCCACCACCTGTCCACTCAATAAATAGAAATAATTCAGAAAAAATAGAATCGTTTCTCCCAGCCATTGATCAATTTTCAGTCCTGGACTTTGGTCTGACCCCTGACCTTTTTCTGTGTTCTGTGCACAAGCTTCCTCTGGTGGTACTTGGACAAAATAAGAAATATTGTTCTACTGTATATACCAGGGTATGTGATAAGAGTGGAGCTGAGGAATTTTGACGGTGTGTGTAGAAATACATAAATAAATAATCTTAACTAGGGCTGAACAATTTTGAATAAATATCTAATTGCGATTATTTTGACTGAAATTGCAATTGCATATTGTAAATTTTTGCATAATTATTCTTATTTTAATTTGAATAACAAATTTTAGATTATTGTGTGATTTTGTGCAGATCTGTGAGAAACAAAGATGTTTTCTTCAGACTGTAGAATATGATGTGTGTAGGTCAGGACAATATTAAATCTAAAATGGTAATTTGACGCACATCTTGGCTCTACGAAAAATATTGCGCCTCCTGCGATTTGAATATTGCAGTAGTAGAAGTGGTTTCTACTCTATGTTTGACTCAGTCCAAGCAGAGATTTGAACAGCAGTTGGATTCATTTCAAATTTGTATTCTTAATGTACAGTAACTGTTATTAAGTGAACTAAAAATTGAGTGATGAGTGGAACACCACGCCAAGGCATGACTTAAGTTGTCTGATAGGTTAAGTAAATCTTCCTTTCACTCAGCCACTTGTCCCGCACAAATGGACAAGCCTTTATGTCAAGCCCTGATTGTTTTTAATTCAATTTACTCGGATCCATTCGGTGAACCCTTATATAATACTTGTTGTTTTTTATTTGAACCTGGAGAGTCATTTTGCTTGGAAAAAATGTGAATGTGAGGAACAAGAAAACCTGGCGTCAGTTGTTGGGCTGTAATTCCTGGGCTGACGTGAATGATATCAACTGTAAAACCAAACCCAAAACAGTAGCTTTAAGACTTTGTATGGAGTGCATCCAAAGAACTGTGTGGCTTCCCTCTTTTTTTCCAGCAGGTGGTGGTAGTTTTACCTCTTTCCGTCCATAGCTACAAAATGGAACAATTTGATACGAGTCGTGTTTTTCCTCCCTCATCTGCAGATCCCATGAGAATGGTAGGAAGCAGGGCTTGGCTGGCAGATTGGGAAGCAGGATGGATGGAACTACTGTGGTTAGCATTGTAGAGATGAAGTCACCGTCTGGGACGCATAAAAAACTCGAGCAGGACCACTCGTATAACAGCTGCATTCCAGCCAATGTGTTTAGAACACTTCAAAGTGTTATCCCAGATACTGACAAGCTGGTGTCCTTTTGCATTTCCTGTAGGAAATTAAAATGAAGCGACATTGTGGGTGGCTGACAGGAGTGTGATTGTCCTAATGATATCATCACTGGCTGTGTACTCCACAGACAGCCACATGAAGTCACATTCTGGACTATAAAAGGTAAACACCGGTCCAACACTCATTGGTGTTCTTGGCAAGCTGTTCCCCTTGTGTGTGCAGGAAATATTGTCAAGCTGGCTAAAAGGAATGATTTTAAGGAGTATACCACACATTGTGCAAGTCCTCCTATTGCCCCGCTGAGGGCAGTGCATCATTTAAGCAGCTAATTATGTGTGGAATGCATGTCTCCATGAGCTCATGGACGCACGTCGTCGGGTATCAGCTTTAGTTTCACAGTGTAAATACAGTAGTGTTAACCACAAAGGTAAAATTGCTTACTTTTATTTTTAAACAAAACACAATTTCTTTATAAAATACTAGCCCAAACAGTTGTGCTTGTTCTGTGTGCATTATCCTTAACTTAGTTTTCACTGGCCTACTTTTTAGAGATTTTTATAAATGTAGATTTGACTGCTGCCATGGCAACAAGTAAATATTATCATCACATCCTTTTCTCCCGTGCACAAGAAATTTCCAGTGGGGCATAGACTAATGCTCTGGGTATAAACATGCTGCCTGCATGTGTTGATTATCACATTTGCTGGCTGTGCAGCCACATTAAAGAGAGAAGAGAGGAAACACGATATGTCGTCTGGAAAATATGCTTCCGTTCCATAAATTTGTCTCCACACTGGAGTGTGATGTTGACAAAGTGAGTGCTAGTAAACACGCTTAATGGTTTTAAAACGTGCTGCCAACATCTTTATTCATAGATTCACTACAGTGTGCAGCCTGATTACATTTGCATTTTGGCATCAGGCGAAACCCCATCTCGTGTGTATTGATGTGGAAGCGATGCTCAGGCTTGTTCTAGCAAACATAAAGACATTGGACGGTTGACCAGTCTAACCATTACTCACGGCTTACTTAACTTCCGTTACTGATGGTTTGTTATTCTGAACTTACAAACATTTCTTACAAAAATGTGTGCAACACAGTGTCCAATACTCATCAGGCTTTCTCCATCCTCATTAGCTCTCAATCCCCACATCACAGAATTAGTCAGTCTCCCCACATGTGCACACAGACAGTGGATTTATGACCGCCTGGTGCTGCAGCATTACTCATGTTCATTACTGGTTTGGATTCCAGTTGAGAAAGAGTTTGTTGTTCTGTTTTGATGACACGCCTTCGTGCTGTGTCAAAGCAACTTAAACCAACCTCTTGGATGAGTAACACATGAGCTCATGTAGACTTTTTGTTATGTTAATATTGTAACTTAGCAAATCAGTACATCTGCCCTTTCACAGTGTGACAGATTAAACACACAAAATAGTCACGTTATGGGTATGGTTTTGCCCTCTGACAACACAAGTTATAGAACAACAGTGTCCGTTATGGTTAAGCTGTTTGTTTATCTTGTCTCCGGCCATAATTCATGCCTTTGGAACAATTTCTAGCTATTTTTTGCACAACATCTTTCTTGTGTTGTCATAAAATTCCTCTCGCAGTCAAACCTATCACTGCAAAAGTACTGCAGCTTTTTGTGCGTCACCCTCTTGGCTTTTGTGATTAGTATAGCCTCACTATGTCATTACGTCTTCCCTGGCACCAACACAGGACTCAAATGCACAACTTTGGACAGACATTTGCACAACATTTGAAAGTTTTAATCAAGATGAGGTCACAACATAAGGCAGAGGTAGAAAGTCATAGTGACTCAGCTAGGGGCAGAGTCAAACTTGTATGAAACTACTGGATGTTAAAAAGCCACAATCACTGGAGCATGAGAGACAGAGTGAGGAGCAAAACATGAGAGAACAAGACAAATGGACAAGGAGCTGGAAAACTATATAGACGAGAGTAGGGCTAACTAGATATGGGTGGAAGTGATCAAGCCCGGGCAAGTACTCTAAGTGACTGGAAGTGAAATCACCTGAAATGAGAAAGAATTGGAGTAACTTTGAAATAAAACAGGTAATCAATAAATTGTGAATCAACAAAAAATTGCATGTAAGTGGAAAATGACCAAGTCCAACCAAGCAAGATTACTAATGCTTTGACACAGAAGGGTGCATCTTGAGATCTTTTCTTTGAAAGTGTATGGACAAACACTATCTAGCTTTTCATTTAAATGTATTACAAATCTCAAATGAACTGTGAAAAATTTGGTAAAAGAAAGTGCAACCTGTGTGTGTTTCCTTGCACTGCTGTAAAGCAATTATTGGGACTTAGTTCACCAAGATAAGCAGTGGGTGGCACAAAATTCTGTCTCACACAGAAGGATAAGAAGGTGCAACTGGATAACATAATTAATGATTGTCAAGCAAGTTTAAAAAGTTTGATTAGTTGCGGTACATGTCCAGGGTGTATCCCGCCTTTTGCCCTATGTCAGCTGGAGTTAGGCACCAGCTCCCCCCCGTGACCCTCAGTGGATAAAGCGGTAGAAAACGAGTGAGGGAGTTAGTTGTGGTTTCATCCACACAATCCATGTCCCATCCTCCCTTTCCACTATTTTTCCAGTGTGGAAGTGCAGAAGCGCTCCGAGTGATGTTTCACTTCAAAATCACTTGTGATGTTTGAATGTCATCCTTTATAGGTTTCCATTACTGTTTAGTGGTTTGCCAACATTTCCTCCTCCTTCAAGCATAAAAACCTTTTGTACAATTTGAAATGCTCCTACAAGGCTGATGGAAACTCAACCTACTGACTTATTGGACCAGTAAGTTCGATCCGAGGCAGTAACACCAAGATTTTAAACCGAAAAGTTCTTAAGTGTGTTAAAGAATGACGTGAGCTCCAATGCTTATACTTACTAATTGGCAGTAGTGATTGTTGTGCTCATTAGTGAGTGAAGCACGCTGAGTCTCCGTGTCTTGACATCCTGACTGTGTAAAGCAGTAGGGGAGATGGAACTGGGAGCCATCATGCAGGCGTAAGCATCTATTACCACTAACACGTTGTGTTTTATAAAGAGGAGAAGGCCTCCAGTCTTTTTCTTACAGTATATTCACGTGTTGCACTGAATTTGTGAAGCTTTTTTGAAACCTTAATGAATGAGCAGCTTCCAGTTTGGTGAGCAGTCCTGCTGTTTCTCTCTGAAAGCAATGCCTGTTTTCTTCTTCCTTTCTTTGAAATATCTTTTTTTAATTATGTGTTGCAGCCACGTGCTTCATTTACACTTACCAATATGGTGGTGAAGAGGTGGAGTTGTTTTAGTTACCGTCCATGGCGCAGACACATTAAATGACCTACAGCTTCACATGTCAGGAAGATGTTTAGAAATTGTTCCTGACAAAACACATCAGATGTCTAGATATGTCAAGCAGTTTTTAATATGTATCATATGCGTACAGACACTACCGTTAGTTTAGTTGAGCAGTATCAATAACAATTAATTACACTCATTAATACCATCCTACAGGATACAAAAAGCTGCCCAACTGAGGGAGCCAAACAGACCACACAGAGGCATCGACAAACATTTGTTCTGAAACTTGGTTTGACCCACTGATCTACTGCTGATTTCAGAGATATGAACAGTAAATAGAGTCTGTGGTTTTTGACAGATGAAATGATACTAAACACTTCCTCCTGGTCCATTACTAGATACTTGTGCCAAAACTAGACTAATTCCAACAGTGTTTTACAGAGTGAAACAGTAGTCCGGTATCCACTGACTCCAACCGTGTCTGTTTAGAAATGGGAGAACATTGGAATCCCCCCCTGCAGAGATGTGAAGCTGTTCAGTACTATTTGTGTTTTTCTCCTCAGATCTAACAGTTATTTGAACCAGAAGCCAAACACATGGCAGAGATGACACTTGATGACACAAGATTTGGCTCTTAAACCCATGTAGCATATAAGAGAATCAGTCTAAAAGATTTATATAATCACTGTGACCAATAACGTGAAATGAGTGCTGGTGCAGAATTCCCTACAGTAACATGCATTATTTTACTATAGTACCTGCAGTCTGCAGTAGATTGTTGCCTCATACCAAAGCAGAACCAATTTAAGTTATATAGGCCAGTGGTGTTATACAGGGACACATACAGGTTGTTTGTGAAGCCCAGCTTTGACTCCTGTAAGAAACTCTTTTTTTTTTTTTAAGCTTGACTGTGTGGATTCCCTATGGATGGCAAAAAATGTGTTCATCACATTTTTCTAGGCCTGAAACGATTCCTCGAATAAATCGAGTAATTTGATTACTAAAATTACTCGAGGCAAATTATCTGAGTCGAGTAATCATTAAATACAGTATTAGATTTTGTGCGTCTGGGCAGTGGTTGTTTCAGTTACACATTGCGCTCACGGTCTGCCCGGATGATTATTTCAGTTACACATGGCGCTCACTTGCGCTCACGGTCTGCCCGGATGGTTGTTTCAGTTACACATTGCGCTCACGGTCTGCCCGGATGATTATTTCAGTTACACATTGCGCTCACTTGCGCTCACGGTCTGCCCGGATGGTTATTTCAGTTACACATGGCGCTCACTTGCGCTCACGGTCTGCCCGGATGGTTATTTCAGTTACACATTGCGCTCACTTTCGCACACAGTCCGCCAGGACAGTTAGTTACCAACGTGATCGCCAGAGCTCTCAAGTCTCACGCCACACTTCAATTACACACGCTGTTAATTGATAAAACTCATCGCACATAAATTAGTAATCTGTGAATGTATGATGCGAAGACAGATTGCTACCATTCGTAGTCGCATTCATACAGCTGTCTTCTGATCAGTCAATCAGAAAATAGTATTTCTTGTTACCGGGTAAAGTGCGAAACTAGGTTTCCACGAAACATTCGATTGCTGCATCCCTACAGCTTTCTGCATTTTTCTCTTAACACCACAGATTGTCAAGTCACACGTTAGTGAGAACACTGTCGTCTATTCTAGTGTATTCCCTGTAAAGGTTTGAGTGAAAGAATGGTCGGTTAGAAATGAAGAAAAGCCAAAATTGCATCTGGCTGGTCTTTAGTTTCTGCCAAATGGCTTTGCCTAGTTATCTGTGTGTACGACTCCCACTCTCCATAGTTGGTAATGCCTGTTTGCAGCAATAATGCAGTCACGATAACATAGACAAAAACAAGTGTTTTTATTTCTACAAATATTTGACAATCATTTACAGCAAAAAATATTTTACAGAAAAATATTTATTTAATCTGCAAGAGTAGGGAAAACATTTTCCTGCAAATGTGAGCAGTTCATGGTTTCTCACAAAACGTCCCCTTTCAGATTTGCACATTAATGGCACCTTTGGTTACTGAACAGCATCATATATGCAGAAAAGACACCGTCTTGGCCATCTTGTAGCTGCAGAAACTGTAAGTAAGTGCAGTCCAACAGTGTGGGATCTGTTTTCTTTGTGACTCCAGCACCACTTAATACACGTGCATACATTCAGAACAGCACCTTAAGTCTTTCACGTGATGAAAAAAACAATGGTTAGAAAAAGAGTACAAAACCAAATATGTGAGATTAAACACTGTTCCTTGCTCGATAGATGCAAGCCACTGTTAGAATGCGTCACTGAAGGTTTGACATAGATCTTTGCAAGCTCAAACCCTCTGTGTCAGAAGACTGAAACAGTAATGTGTTCAAATGACTTCAATAAATTAAAGTAATAGGGGAAACTACTAGAAAGAGACGTGCGATAGGCTTGTATTTCTTAGTGTGATCAGTAATTATATAGCATATGATAATGACAAAATGACAGCGCAGTAGCCTGATGGATACAAAATAATTCAGCGCTTGGTCGATTGACTACATTTCCTCGTATCGTGCATTTTCAGATATTGTTAAAACAAATGCAATTCTGTCATTTCTCCTGCTTTGCGCATTAACAAGAATGTGTTCATCCACGTGTCTCACTTGCGATGTCTTGAGCTGAATATGATCTATACTATAATTCATTCACCTCCCACGGAAGGCAACATTCAAAAACTGCAGAGCTTTATCTACCGTGACGTTTCATTCGCAGACCAAGGGGCTCGTCATCTCCATGGAATCCACTTCCTAACCACGTGCACCTCTCCTTGTATTTGTATTGTTTCTTTGCGTCTTCTTTTGTTGTGTGGCCTCACGTGTCCAAGGCACACAGGGGTTTCTGGTGACTGCTTGTGGGCGAGTGGTGCCTAAGGGGCCACCGTGGGCAGAGTCACCTCTAAGGCAGCACAGTAGCTCAGCAGCTCAGTAGGGGTACGTCGAGATGGAGATGTAGATGATGAAGATGCTTTGGTAGGTAATGCGGCCCTGAAGGGAGACGGTGGTGGCCTGCACCTTGAGCCGCACCAGTCCCGGTCTGTCCAAAGCCCGCAGGGTGAAGATGATTCCCCTGCCGGCCTCATCCCTGATGCCAAACACACGGCCCGTCATCGCACCCGTCTCTGAATCTTGCTCAAGTATGGTGAAAGAAGTGCGGTCCTGCAGGACACCGGACTCTGAGAAAGCAGACAGTCGAACCACGTTGTGATTAGCTGGGATGCCAGAGGGGAGAGTGAGAAGCTTGTATTGCAGAAGCAGAGGAGAGCCTCCTGTGGCACAGTCCAGAGAGCAGGGTCTGTAACAGGTCCTTTTAAAAGTCAACAGCAGAGAGTAGAGTGTCATTGGCACGTTTGAATGCAATCTCTACATAAACATGTACAACCGATACACGTCTAGGGCCGCAGCAGTCGAATATTTTAGTCATCGAGTAATCCATGGAAGTAATTGGCTAAAAAAAAAAAAAGTGGGACATTGTGCATTCTGCAGTGTGTCTGTTTCTCGGTTTAGTTTGTAGCGGCCCCATACCTTTGACACTGTCGGTTGTTTGTTACGCTGCATATCTTCCCCTTGCTCGTGCTGCCTTCATGCTTCCACTTTTCAGTTCCGTTAGCAGCAAAGTTAACTTTATCTTAAGTGATTAGCAGGGCTCTCAATTTTGGAACTTGTGGAGTGAGATCAGGGGGTGTTGATGAGAGGCGTGGGTGAGTTAGTGTTTGAAGCTAATATGTTGATTAAATAATGGACAGTTTCCACTGAATCATATAAATGGTTTTATTTTTAACTTTCAGAACAAAAAAAGACAAATGGACAAGACAATTGTCCCCTTTAAACTGCATTGGTTTTCTGTTTCTTTCTTGACATCTTTAAATCTAATAAGATGACACAAACAGCAAAAAAAAACAAAATAGGCAAACACTTTAAACGTACACTTTAATAAGTGTTTATTAAATATATTGTGATATAATGTAAGCAATTACCGGACCATGCGCTTTCACTTCAATCTTGTCTATTGCAATGGAAACCTAGTTTCACACTTTACCCGGTAACAAGAAATACTCAAGTCTGTTCTGATTGACTGATTGGTTGCCAATTGAAGACAGCTGTATGAATGGACTACGAATGGCAGCAATCTGTCTTTCCGGGCATCTTCCAGGACTACTGAAACTATCAGTTGAAACTATAGGTCTTTGTATAGGCTGTTTTCCCATTTGTCGTGTGTGTAGCTATACTTTGTAATTGTCTGCCCAAGCTAGGGTTAGAGCTGTTGTTGCTGCTGCTGCTGAGTTTCAATTGGTGAGCCGTCACCAGCTGACGTTGATGCGATGCAATTGCTTGCAGGTGCGCGTGTGGCCGACACAGCCGGAGCTGACGAGGCTTCCCCCCAGGAAGCACAAGAAGCAGCGAGCCCCTTGAAGCGGCAGCTTCAGCGGCAGCCTCCTCAGACGAAGACTCCGAAGACAAAGACAGAGGAGTCTAGCAGGAGTCTGCGGGGGCGGGGTGGGGCCGGGAGGTTAGCCCACTCACTACTACTACTGTCCTCTCTCACTCTTTCGTATCCTTCTCCCTTCCACTCTCCCAACCTGATCACCTCATCTCATCATAACAAACTAGATTCATCCATTGTAACATTCACCCCCCTTTCTCCCTTTGTCTCTTGATTCTCTGTCCTCCTACCTCACTGGCTCAGTGCATGCTTTCCTATCAGTCCCTTCTCTCTACCTTCCACTGCCTCTCTCTCTCTCTCTCTCTCTCTGGAGCCACCATTTTTCAACTGGTTGCTTCCCTGACTCTCTTAAAGAGGCCAGAGTAAACCCTCTCCTCGACCCGTCTGGTTTTAAGGTAGGACACTCTCTGAAACTGCTCTTCTCGCTCCACGCTGCCAGTGCGACCTCTCTCTCCCCTGTGCTTATTCTCCTAGACCTGTCTGCGGCG
Source organism: Brachirus orientalis (assembly GCA_016785285.1). Lineage (NCBI taxonomy): Eukaryota > Metazoa > Chordata > Actinopteri > Pleuronectiformes > Soleidae > Brachirus > Brachirus orientalis. The sequence goes on along the minus strand of JAFBJR010000040.1, from coordinate 5,216,488 downwards.
TTTGACACAGTTGACCACCACATCCTTATGTCCTGCCTTCAGAAACTGGGTGCCTCTGGCTCTGCTTTGTCCCTGCTCACATACAGAGTACCCTGGAGGGGGATCTTTGTCAGAACCCTGTCTTCTTACTACCAGGTAATTTTCTCTGTACACTAACTGTTATCCACTCACGGTTTTTCTTATCACGGCTACGCACGTGACGCCCAACTCATTTTCTCTTTTCCCTAGTCTGCAACACAGGTAGCTGAAAGGATTTCTGCTTGCCTGACCGACATCTCTCGATGGAAGTCTGAACATCACCTGAGACTCAACCTCGACAAAACAGTTATTTCTTTTCCGGGAAAGGCCTCCCCCACCACAGGCCTGACCGTCACCCTCAACAACTCTGTGGTAGGCCCGCTCAGACTGCAAGGAACCTGGGTGTGACACTGGACGACCGTCTCTTGTACACTCTACACTTATTTACACCTGAGTAGCACTCTATAGTTTGGCTTACTTTAAGCACACACACACACTTACTTACTTCCAGCTCTTGTTTGTACCCAAATGTTGAAATGCACTTATTGTAAGTCGCTTTGGATAAAAGCATCTGCTAAATGTAATGTAAAAAATAAAACCATTTATAAGATAAAGTTAACTTTGCTGCTAACGGAACTGAAAAGTGGAAGCATGAAGGCAGCACGAGCAAGGGGAAGATATGCAGCGTAACAAACAGTGTCAAAGGTATGGGGCCGCTACAAACTAAACCGAGAAACAGACACACTGCAGAATGCACAATGTCCCACTTTTTTTTTTTTTTTTAGCCAATTACTTCCATGGATTACTTGATGACTAAAATATTTGACTGCTGCAGCCTTAGTTGAGTCATGCAATTTACCCGGGGCTTCTACCGGTCTGATAGGATGCAGGGCAGGGAGTGTCCAGGCACTGGTATCCTCCTCTGGTATTAAAACACATCTGATTGTGTCCACATTGGATGCCTTGTTCTACACACTCGTCAATATCTAAAGGGAAAACAAAAGAAAACAAAACTGTTCATTTTGTAAATTTTGCCACGTTTCCGAAAAATTTCCACTTGCATTTTAGTGTGTTCATCACTCATTTCTACTGCTTTATCCACTGAGGGTTTGTGGGGGGTGCTGGTGCCTAGCTCCAGCTGACATGGGGCAGGGGGTTGGGTATGCCCTGGGCAGGTTGCCAGTCAATCAATCATTCACTCTCTCTCACATTTTAGACAGGCAATGTAGAGTGTCCAATTAGCCTAATCCCCAAACCTCCAGTGATGCAAGAGAGTTCCGGCCGGGTTGCGAACCTGGGACCTCTTGCTGCGGAGGCAAGGGCACTAACCACTACACCAACACCAATGTCGGCAACAGGTGGAGGTGGTGTGTCTGCTCTGAGCAACAGCAGAGAATGATCACATGATGAGAAGAGACAACAATGTAATGGTGAAAGGCTGTAAAATCAGGGCTTCCCTTTATTGCTGGTTACTGTTGTTATATATATACACCCCCTGTTAAAGTAAGTTCTGTATTTAAGGAAGTCTATACCTTTGCAGCTTCTGCCATTAGGCAAGAGCTGATATCCTGGGGGACACAGACACTGGAAACTGCCCATGGTGTTCCGGCACTCGTGTTGACATGGCTTCCTGAACACGCACTCGTCCACATCTGCGCAGAGAATGAGAGGATGTGACTCAAAGAGGCTGACAAAGACTGTCCTGTGGACATTTTGTTCTGGTTTGTGTCTGGCTGCTATTTCTGCTGCACACTCACCGACACATGTTCCGTCTCTGTTGGTGTAGCCCGCGGGACAACTCTGTCTGGTAATGCGAGATACTCCGTTTGAGCGGGACAGGATTGGCCTCCCTAGAGTAGACACGAGCTGAGGGCGGAGTCTCGCTCTGACTCTGGTCCCATTAGTAAAGCTCTGACCCCTCTCCAGCCCTGCGCAGGAGCGTCCGTCCCCAAGCGGCACAGTACCTGGAGGACACAAGCACCTGAAGCTGCCTGGCACATTACGGCACTGGTAGGCACAAGGGTTTGGCGTCTGCAGGCATTCGTCAATGTCTGAAAAGTAAAAAAAAGAGACTCGCGTTGGCTGTAATGTGTGCTTCTTATTACAGCGTCACTGTTAAGTGTTATACCAAAACTGATGCAGCAGAAATCATACCCAGACATGGGAGGCCTACTCCCTGGGATCGGTAACCTCTGGGACATACACAGCCATAACCTCCAACAGTGTTCTGACAGATCTGTGTGTAGCGACACATGTGACTCCCATCCTGGCACTCGTCGATATCTAAAAGGAAAAATACAATAGAAGCCAGTCTTGAGTACTTCAACAAAAACAAAAGAACAGTATCAGAGTACACTTTTTCAGCCAGTGTCTGATGGGCTCTGTTTATAATGTTTAACAGATTTTAAAAAGCTTTGTGAGGGGCAAGTAGTTTAGTGCTTTGCAGTATTTTGTGCTTAAACAATCCTCGGAAAGCTAACCTGGTTGTGTAATTTAAAAATAGAGGTTGAGGTCATGAAGGCTGCCAGTCTAAATCATATTTGTCCTGTCATACTGATTGTACTAATGCAGCTCATAGTCTGATGCTGATGTTTAAAAAAAATGTAGCAATGGTTTATCAATTAGGAAAAAAAAAAAAAACACTCTAAACAAACAAAGTCAGCAGACATTAAGTATGAAGGTTCTTACCGACGCAGGCTCCATTCTCTGCTTTGGTCATACCAGCTGGACAGCTGTCGAAACACTGGTATCCTCCCTCTGTGTTTCGACACTGCTGGTGAGCCGGGCATATATTTCTCATGCACTCATTAATATCTGCAAAAGTGCAACCAAACATAGTCGTGTTATCAGTTTTCATTTTACACACCTCCAAAAATATTACAGTGTTTCAAAAGTTCAAATTGTTATAACTAAAAAACAATCTCCGGTCTGAAAGCTTGAGTCCATTTGTTTTTGAAACATTTCTGTGTCATTTGTTGAAATACTCCATAGTCAGTCAACAAAGCTGTTGACATACATCGTGTCTGAATCACCAGTAACAAAACACACAAACACAAACATTATCAGATCATTGTCAGTGTTCATGTGGGACACGATCACTCTTGCCTTTGCAGGAAGAAGTCCCAGGTTCGCAACCCGATCGGAACAAGGGCCTTTCTGTATGGAGTTTGCATGTTCTCCCCCCATGTGTGCGTGTGTTTTCGATGGGTTCTCCGGCTTCCTCCCACAGCCCAAAACATGCAGATGTGGGAATTAGGCCAATTGGACACTCTAAATTGCCCGTAGGTATGAATGTGAGAGGGAATGGTTGTCTGTTTCTATGTCTGGCTCTGCGATGGACTGGCGACCTGTCCGGGGTGTACCCCGCCTGTCACGCTATGTCTGGAGTTAGGCACCAGCGCCGCCTGCGACCCTCATGTGGAGGATAAAGCAGTAGAAAGTGAGCGAGTGAGTGAGTGAGGTGGGACATGCCAGTTATTGAGTTTTTTTTTTTTTTTGTCCCCACAGTTGCCAAGTGCTTGCTCATTATGTTCTTCCTTGGTTTCTCTATAATAATTGTAAGGTCTTGACCTTACCATGTAAAGTTCCATGATATAATGTGTGTTATGAATTGGCACTATACAAATCAAATTACTCTGAATTAAATTATTGGTTTAATTAAATATTTTGAGGCCTTTATTTTTCCTTTTTTTTCGGTTGAATATGAAAATTTAAATTGCATTCCCACAACTTTTGTAACTTTAGTTCAACCTGTGTAAGTTAGCGTAGTAAGCTGACTTACCAATGCAGCGCTGTCCTGACAGCTGGTACCCAGGGTGACAGATACAGCGATAGGAGCCCAGAGTATTTAGGCATTGATGCTGACACGGGGAGAGCGCAGACTCCTGGCACTCATTCACATCTGAAACATATAATTCGGGCATCTGGCTGAATAAATCTACTGCAGCAGGAAATGTAAATGTTATCCAACATCAGTCAAGAAATGGGGAAGTGCACAACCACAGCAGCAGATAGGTCGTGTCAGGTCTCCTTATGAAGTGCTGAGCAGACACTTTAACAGTGATTAACAGTGACTTGCCTTCACAGCTGGTTCCTGTGATGCTGGGCTTAAATCCTGGGCCACACTTGGCCTGACAGCGATACGTGCCCACCGTGTTGACGCACTGCTGGTTGTAGTGGCACATGTGTGAACCCTGGGAACACTCATCAATATCTGCAGGGTATTATTTAAAACACATTAAAGCTAACTGTTGATTGCAAAGGATGAGATGAATGTGAGGGCTTCAACATGTAAGTAGGGCATTACTATAAATTCATTTCTGTGATGTTTTTAGTTTCACCTTGGCATGTGTTGGTCTCTGGAGAGATGGTGAAGCCAGAGGGACAGGCACAGGAGAAGCCTCCCATGATGTTGTTACAAGAATGAGAGCAGGGAGACTGGAGTGCACACTCATCTTCATCTAAGACCACATTTAATCATCATTATAAAAACTGGCACAGTGGCAAATGTTCAAAGATAAATGAGGCCTAAAAAAGGAAAGCAGCATACCAGCACAGTAGGAAGCTGTGTCAAGAATGAAACCTTTAGGGCATGTGTCTCTGTAACCGTCTGCAAACAGAAAGTTCAGTCACTGTTGATTGTTTCAGCATTGTGGATCCAGTATTTCATCTAATGCGGTGATGGTGACATGTTAAAATCATTGTAATTTGTTCCCCAGACCTGGTATGAAAAGACTGGCCGTGACGTGGAAGTCCAAAGTGAGAGTGAACATGTTGTAGACGCTGTCCATCCCAGATACTTTGAGCATCTGGAGCAGAGGGCCCTGGCGGTCCTCCTGGCCCTCGTAAATAATGGTGTGATTGCAGCGTAACACCATAGGGTTTCCTTCCCTCTGATGGGTCGGTGACGACCACGAGTAGAGCTGCCCCTGGCCGGTCTGCACATATGACTCGTCAAAGTCCTGCAAGACAAATAAAATCATGTCAGAGAAACTGTAGATGAGCTTAAGTACATAAACATATTTTATAAGTGAGGATCAGCAGTCAACAAACCTGAAGGCTCAGATGAGATGATGATAATGAGGGAGGAACAAATCCATTGATTACTATGTCAATCAGTAGAACGCCCTCAGAATCCAGACCTCGGGCAACGTGGGTCAAACGAAGGATTTCCCCTGTGTGACGAGTAAAAAACGCCATTCATTTAGAGGCAAGCTGTAACTGAAGTAATAGCTTTCATGGGTAACTGATGCCATCTACTGGTTGTTTTGTAAATGACAGCTGGTAGACATCTTACCAGTCTCAAACTCCAGCTGAGACTCTTGTCTGAACTGGCCTTGGGTGAAAGAGTAGCCGTTTCTGGCTGCTCCTCTCTGCAACACTGTGGTCCAGTAGATGGGAGCAAACGCAGACACAAGCACTCGCAGCAAGGGGCCTGCAATAAAACAAATGTCCACACAGCTTTTTTTAACCTTTACATTTTAATCGATGTGAGGATTATATCGCTAAAATATATAAAAATGATCAAATATTTGAAACTCTAGTATGAACCTTGGAGATTTTTGTTGTTGGTGTTTTTAATCATATTATGCTGCCTCTGCTTAGTCTTTGTGAACAGAAACAGTCTATCATTTATAAGCTGCTCCTTTATCTAAAAACTGGCTCTGTCAGACCTGCCTGAGTGAGCTTTTATGGCAGTGACACAAGTGGGTGGAGGCACGAAACGTTTATACCCGTTCATCCCAACATTCTTGCAACCGTCTCATTCACTGGCACAGTGATGCTGTTGCGTCTGTCTGTCTGTCTCGACATAAACTACATCCTGTGTGCAGCAAGGGAACGTCTTCGGGCGACACAAGATTTATACACTGTTACACTGAGAAACACAGACAGTCGTGGAGCTGATAGGCTTAGTAAGCTTTGTGTTAACTTATTTAAAGAGTGACCAATATTTGTTGGTATTTATAGGTTCTGTACTACAGCTTGAAGCTCACTCCTGCTTAAACTTAGCAAATTAGCAAATTAGTTAATAAGTAAACACAAACTTTAATGTGTCTTCACTCACCCACACTGGGGGGGATGTTGTCCAGGCGTGCCTGCAGAGTGCTAGTTCCCTCCTCAACATTGTCTGTAATGTTGGCCTCCAGGAAGGACACGCCAAACTCCCTCTCATTCACCATGCCTATCAGGCTGCCTCTGGTCTTGCGAGGAGACTCTCCTTTCACCATCAAACACACCACGCCAAAAAAATTAGTTCAGTAATTTGAGCAATTTTGAGATATATATGTGTATTAAATATCAAATTTCTTCCAAAAAAACTGAAATATTCGTCATAGCTCACATAGAGAATAGCCCTTTTGGTTTGTATTGTAAACTTAATAATAAATCAGATTTATTATAAATGGTAATATCTTCTAAAACAACAGAAATCTTTTACATAGAGGCAAAAAAAAAAATAATTATTTGCACCTGGACAGAGACCAGTCTGACATTTCCTAGAATCAATACTTGGACCGCTGCAAGATCTGCCCCCATTGGCTGGTTCTGGGTTGTTGCATAATCTGATTCGTTCTTGGAAACCTTGTCCACACGTGCTACTACACGGACTCCACTCCTGCCAGTTAGAGTAGCCTCCATTGACTGTGTCAGAGAGAAGAGGAGCTGAGTCTGTGAGACATCCTGCCATTTGTTTATATATTATGTTTTCATTCATTTCATGTCTCATTAAAGTGTTTGTAATTATATAAACAGAGAACTCACTCTGAACCTTGAGAGTAACGGTCCTCTCCACTGTCCCAGCTTCACTCTCTGCCACGCACTGATACTCCCCTTCATCTGCAGCCTGCGGATCAAACGGGTGAAGGAGGAAAGTTTGGCTTAATTGGCTCTCAAAGGAATGATTAACTTCTGTAAGAGACATAAACCCTCAGGACTAAACTGTCAACATTTATTGTTAAATTTGTTAAAATTATAGCTTTTTTTTTTGTCAACTGGACAGTTGAGACTTGGTTTCATTGAATTGTTTGTCATGATAGATATTACTGGCCATGGAGGTGGAAATTTCACATCAGATTGCTTTGTGGCAAGGACCGTCATCTGTCTGTGAGAAAGTCTCAGCTGCAGGCTGTGCAATTACTGCAGCAGTGAGAGACCTAACTAGGTTACAGGCCAAGGGAAGGGGAGCAGAGTCTTGGAACATCTAGCTTCCTGTTCATCTCCTCCCTCTGCTGCTAATGCAGTTAGCCTCACTGACTTAACTGAATCTGATTTAGGTGGAGACAGGATGCTGCAGGACAGTTGCACACTGCTCTTCACCCGGGGGGTGGACTGTAAATGAAGGCTGGAGAGGATGAATTCTTCTCCACTGTTTTCTAAGACAATACATACAAGAGTGCAAATAGTGTGCTCAGGGAAGCTTAATCCTTCAAGTTTGCGGGACTTGTTTTAAAAGAACTCGTGTAAAGAACAAATATTTACAGTGATGCTGTAAATGACTAATGATCCATTGCGAAGAGCTTGAATTCGGAGAGAGCGGAGCAAGGGTTTTCCATCCCGAAGCCAGCGGAGGACAGGGCTGGGGTCTCCATGAACTGGACAGTCGAGCATAGCTGAGCCACCCTGGACAACTGTCTGAGACATGTGGGCTTCTCCCTTCAGCACTGGAGGCTCTGCAGGCACACGTCACATATTTACAGAGTGGCGTATGTTAGAGGGTGCTGAAGTAACCCTGAACAGAAAGCTCACCTCTGATGCGGACAAATGACAGTGCTCGGATGGAGCCCACACGGTTTTCTGCTATGCAAATGTAGGTCCCAGCATCACCTCTGGTCACATTGTCAATGATGATGGAGCTCCTGCCAGCCTCATCTAAGGAGGCACCTGGAACATTTCCAGTCAGTAATGAGACAAGGTGAGGTGAGGAGATCCGTTGGTAGATGCAGTATAAATACTACCCCACAGCAAGTTCAGAAATTAGCAGGGGCAAAATGCCCTTGAAATAGCTCATATTGACTTTGAAATTTGCAGGGTTTTAACGCCCATTGAAAAAGGCTACGTAGGCACACATAACTCCTGTCTGTTCCTCTTAAATGCGCTCATGGCATTGTTTGCCAGGGAAGCAAGCCAAGAGCTTACTAATTGGCCAGCCTGTTCACAGAACATGAAGTGCTTTATAAATAAAATGCCTCTACTTGAACAAAATGAAGTAAAAACAGGCCCAGATGAAACTGATAATTTTACTAAAACATCCTCCATTATGGTAGTGCAGTTGGCATTCCGTTTCATTATTCCATTATTAAGTGGCATTACAAAGATATAAAAAAGTATGACAAAAGGCCTCTTTCCTACACTGCCTCAAGAAATGAATTACATTAAGTATCACAACATCCAGCTGTCCATGAGAAATTATAAATGCTGTATATCAGACAAGAACCGGTGCAGTGCAAATGGACCAAATGGAAACACTACCTGCATAAGGGCTGTTGTTGACAGTCCAGGAGATGACAGGTGAAGGCGTTCCCTGAGCATGGCAGGACAAGGCCAGACTCTGTCCTTTGTTCAGGGTCACGTCACTAGGCAGCTCCTTGAAGACGGGCCTCATGTTGATTGACAGATGAATGTCTTGTCTGACTGAGCCTGCCGCGTTAGTGGCCACACACGTGAACACTCCAGCATCCCCTGGCTGGGTGAAGAATACAAACACCACTCATCCTTTTACTCCACAGACTTGAACAGAAGTGTCATGCAGTGGTTTATAATGAAGGGGAAAATACGAGCTATACCTCAGCTCTCTCAATTATTAGCTCTCCTGATCGCAGGACAGTGAATTTGCCTGGCAGGTTGGGCACAGAGACTCCATCCTTCTCCCATGATACTCTGGGTTCTGGTGAACCCTGAGCAGCACATGGCAGCAGTGCCTGAAATCCCTGGATTACTGATAGTTCTGTCTGCACAGGAGGAATCATGGGTGGGACTGAAATGCAACATCATTAGTTCATCAGTATATGTCATTATTAGTCAGTATAACTAACACAAAGAACATCCACTCACTTTGAATAACCAGTCTCATGTCCTGGCTGGCTCTGCCAGCGAGGTTTTTGGCAGTGCACGTGTAGAGGCCTGCATCACTGCGCTGGGTTGAAGTTATTGCCAGAGTTCCATTGGCAAAAATATGTGCATGTGCACCATCAACCACAGGCCTCCTCTCTTTGTGCCAAGTCACTTCAGGTTGAGGCTGTCCATCAGCGACACAGTCCAGACTGACTGGCTGACCTAGCACTGCAGTGTACTCCACACGAGGCACACTCAGCACCGGTGGAACTGGAGAAACATGAGGAGAGCAGTATTTTTAAATGTCAAAAATTATGTTTGGAAAATAAACACAGTATTACCACATTTTCGGGAGTTTGTTTCAGTGTACATGCCACTGTGACAAATTATTTAACTGAAAAATTAGCACTTCCATCTGTTAAATGAAGTCTTTTACCTTGAAGGACCAGTTTGGTTCTTCCCACAGCTACTCCGGCTTCATTCTTTGCCAGGCACTGGTAAGTCCCTGCGTCACCGAGCGTGACACGAGAAAACTTCAGAGCTCCATTTGAGAGCACAGCCAGTCTGTGACCTGTGGTTAAAAACATAAAGTCACCAGAGTAGAACGAGTCTGAGTATAAAATTATCCAATGAAAAAAAGCAGCCGTGCAAAACATAGTGTTCCCTCAGACCCGGATACACAGTACATGTGCACTGAGCCTTGTTTCCACCAAGTAGTACAGTTTGGTTGTCCCCACGAGATAAAAATGCTGATTTTGAGTGGTTTCAGAACTTAAGCCATGTTTTCAGCGAGAAACTTTCATGTGTCAAGCTAGTTGTTGTTGCAGGGAACATGCCCCCATGCAATCAATCCCTCAAAATACCCAAAGTGTACCTTGAATGTCAATAGTGAGGGTGCATCCGAATTCACCTCCGAATTTAACATACAGTTGTGTGACATTTATTTATGTCACCGCTGATGTGCAAAGGCCATCAGCGATGTGCAAAGGCCATCTAGGCCCAATCCCATTTCTAATGTTTAATAATTAAAACCCACCCCTACAAAACAGTACAAAATGGTGATGTGATCGTTCATCAGTAGCCTCTGGAGATTCATGATGCCATAGTTGGAAAAAGACAAAAAAAATCTTCAGCTTCTATATCACTCATACGGGCTATATACCTTGTTTTACACTTGCTCGCAGTAAATTGTAAACATGTTACGAAACATATAATTCTACCTGCTGCTATGGGAACTCCCTCCCTTTGCCAAGTGATGGATGGTCTGGGGAGGCCTTGAGCCTCACAGGGTAGTACCGTCCCATGATGCAACACCACCTGTACTTCGTCTGCCATAGGCCTGATCTCAGGAGGCTCTGTGTACAAGGAAGAGCAAATACATGTTTACATCATTCTAACAAACAGCATTCTCGAGGAGCCTGCAGCTGGTCCCAGTGAACCCACCTTGCACTGTTAGAGAGATATGTTTGTGAGCCACTCCTGCTGGATTACGAGCTGAACATGTATATCTGCCAGCATGACTTGGCACAGCAGCAGTTATCTCCAACACTCCTGCAAAGAAAACAAGCCAAGAGATGCGTATATTACAGTATATGTGCAAATGAAAACATCTGTCAAATTGCTACTGTTCCTTGAACAGGTCTTACCTGTGGGAAGGACACGATAACTTCCTCCTCTGGAGCCCAGTTTGGTGCCACCCTTTGTCCAGGTAATGGTTGGCTGTGGACGTCCTTGTACGTGACAAGGTAACACGACTGGAAACATTTTCACAGCTGTCACCATCGTGACATCATCTTCAATAGATGGTGGGACTAAAAAAAAAAAAGAGATTTATCATCATCGTTTATCATCGCCAATTGAAATTCGTTTCTACGGCAGCTCATTGTAGAAAACTCCGAATCGGTACCTTGTATAATGACCTCAATGACCCTACGTTCTTCTCCAACAGCATTTATGGCAGTGCACTCAAAGTAACCTTCATCCTCAGTGGATGGAGACAAAAGAATAAGGGATCCAGAGGAAAGTATCCTGTGCAAAGAGATATGCGATTGAACATTTTTATAGCTGCGTGAGTTTAGAATTATACATTCAGTGCATTCAAGGGGAGCCTAGTCATCATCTTAACCTGTAGGCTCCAGGCAGCTGACTGACATCAAGTGGTGTGCCATTCCTCTTCCAGGACACTTTAGGTGGAGGTATACCTGTAGTCTCGCAGCTCAGCACTGCTCTAACCCCCGTGGTCATTGTCACATTGAATGGACCCGGACTGATTGAAGGACCCACTAATAAGAGACAGGGTAGGTTCAGTCTGTGTTTAAACATCAGAAAACATCAGACACTTTTCTAAACATAAAATATGCATGATTGTTTTCCTTTTCTACATTTACCAAACACTCGCAGATCAAGCGATCGGTGATCTGAGCCAGCCTGGTTGGACACAGTGCAGTAGTAACGGCCAGCATCACTCAGTTGAACTCCGTTTATACGCAGGGAGCCCTCTGAGAATGTGTACCTGAAACAGATACACGGTTAAAAATGAATGAATACAAAGTTGCACTTAAGCATGTAGCTGTGTCTGCATTTGATATCAGGGCGTACTTTTTGTTATCCAGAGACACGGGGAAGCCATCTTTTCTCCACGAGACTGTAGGTGAAGAGTCACCTTCAACTTCACAAGGTAAAACTGCATCCTGACTAACATGAGTGGTGACCAGTGAACTGCTCTCCTTTATTACTGGTGGCACTGGAGAAGTAAAGAAAGCCATCAATGCTGTTTTGACTTAGAGCATGTATTGCCATTTCTGATTGTTGATCACTGACAGGCAGACTTACAGAGAATCTCCACATTGAACAACAGACTGGTGCTCCCAGCCATGTTGGTGACCACACAGCTGTACTGTCCGCTGTCCTCTGGTCTGACTTCCTGTATCTCCAGGTACTGACCGCCTGCAAGTCTCTGAATATGACCCCCTGTCTGATAACAGGAAAGCAAAGACACAAAGTGTTTGAGAAGATTGCTTTTTGTTCAGTACCTGTTGTTGTTTTTTTTGCCTACCTGCAGTTTGGCCTGATCTTTGTACCACTCAATGTCCGGCAGAGGGTCACTGTCGGCAAGGCACTCCATGGTTAGGTGTCCATTCACTGGCACTGTCAGGGTCCTCTCATCACCTGAGCCAAGAAGAGTTGGGGGAACTAAAAAAACAAAACAGGTTATTATGTAGAGGGCCTCACCTAGGTACATAAAAAAATAAAGACAAAAAAGAGCTACAGTAACAAAGTTGTAACAAAGAAAATGCTCAGCTTTCAAAACGGAACACAGTATATATATATATAAAGAAGGAACTCATCAATCAAGATTAAATGCTGTATCTGAGGTTTTTACTAGTTTTTACTTTGGGATGTGCACATCAAGCCCCACATGCATGTAGAGGGAGTTTCAGGGAGGAGTGTCGAGGGCATAATCTGTTTCTTCCACATTGAACAATAGAATACCTTGTACTCGGACCCAGTGGTTTTTTCCATCCTCTCCAGCAAGGCTGCTGGCCAAGCAGGTGTACAAACCTGCATCCCCAACCTTTAAGGACACAACATTAATCATCTTCAGTGGGTCTTGCATAACTGTACTGTATTTGTCCAGATTGACACTATAAAAACTGCAGTCTTACATTTGGTTGAACAGAATTTTGGCTACACAGACAAATTCTTATGCTTCTTTAGCTTTATTTCCTTTTGTAATCATCAAAGCATTTGTTCTAAATAGTGCATGTGCTCACAGCTGCTGTATACATTTGAACATTGTAGTTTTTCCTACGATATTATTAGATGTTGTTAGTTTGCAGTTCACCTGAACTTTGCTAATCCTGACAAATTGTCCATCCTGCTGTACAATGTCAATCCCTTTTAAGGGGTGGCCGTCTTTTAGCCAGCTGAGGGTGGGAGGTGGAACGCCCACAGCTGAGCACTCCAGCTCCAGTGGACTGTCCACTGCTATAGTCAGCTCCTCTGGAGAGCTGGAGCTGGATATCTTTGGAGGCTCTGGGTTAGAAAGAAGACAGCTTTTTGTCAGTTGTTCAAGGTGTTTACACTGTGACTTAGAAACAAAGTAAATATTGGGTTGTTGTTTGATTGTTACCAAGCACGGTGAGGTTAAAGCTCTTTGTGCTGCTTCCTGCCTGGTTACTAGCCACACAGCTGTAAAGACCTGCATCTGAGGGAGCCACGTCAGGGAGCTGCAACCTTGTCTCCTGTCCATCCAGCAGTAGGTTACGATGAAGGGACAGTGGCTGGCTGTCCTTCATCCATGTTAGCGTTGGAGGTGGAACACCACGTGCCTCACATGTTAACGTTACCAAGGATCCCTGCACAACTGTAACGGGCTCCACAGGCTCAACATGATCTACACCTGGGGGCACTGTGGACCATTAACACAAACGTCTGTATGAAATCATCAGATTCAAAATGCTACACACTGTAAAAGCTGCAGGGCAAATTAGTCTGTTATGACCCGTACCTTGGACCTGGACATCATAGCTAAGCTCAGCAAGACCAGCTCGACTGCGTGCCACACATGTGTAAACTCCAGAATCTGACAGCTGCACGGGAGAGAGCCTTTTTCATAAAGAAAGGAAACATTTAGCATAACCTTGCCTACAATTTAAACACTTTACTGTTTAACTTATGCTGTACTGGACTGACCTCAGCATAGAATCACCAGAGAGGAGGCGTGCATGAGGAGAGAGGAGCAGGGGTCGTCCGTTCTTCAGCCAGCTGATCTGAGGTGGAGGGTTTCCTGTTGCCTTACATTCCAGAGTCAAAGCGCTGTCCTGTGTGACCTGCACCTCTCTTGGGGCAGCAGTCTCACCAGAGATGGATGGTGGGACTGTGACACATCAAAATTCAGTGAAAGTGAGTCCCACACACAGTTGAGCACTAATGCAGTACTTAGAAACTATTCCAACTGACCAAGTACAAAGACTGTGTAGATTCTGCTTTCTTGTCCAGCGGGGCTGAATGCCAAACAGGTATATGTTCCAGAATCCTCAGGGCTCAGCCTCAGTAATGTCAGTGTGCTGCCATCAGGGGTCACACTGCCCGGTTACAAACACATTGTTTTCTTATTAACACTTTATATTACTTTATGTAGTTTTCCTGTTTCAGCCAACATCGATCATGTGCCTACTCCACCTCTGAAACACTGAAATTCTTTCCCATCATTATCATCATCGTCCTACGATTTTCTCACAGTCTCTCTCCCTCTCACACACGCACACCTACAGATATGTGTTTTCTCTGGCTGATGCAGTTGTAATGACCAAATAAGCTGCTGAACAGCTGTAGGACAGCTGCTTTCACCGTTCCCCGTGATGTAATTAGGAACTGTAAATGAATCCATCTGTCTGTTCACACATCCTTCTGTCAAAGGCTTTATCTTTCACACGGATGATTAATATTCATTTCCTGAGCCTTGAGAGAAAGATGTTGATCGATTGATGCAGGAAAAATTGATATACCCATCAAATCACATTGATCTGTAATAAAATGACTTACGAGATGTGACGGCTGTCTGATCCCTCTAAAATTACTCCATCTTTCAGCCAATTGACGCGGGGTGTGGGGACTCCAGATGCCCTGCACTGGAGGGTCAGCTCCTCTCCCATGGGTGCACTCACATCAGATGAATGGTCAGAGTCCAGGATGGTTGGTGATACTGAGTAGGACAAGGATTGGACTCTTAAATGACATTCAGAATTATTACTGTCCTAAATGATGGGCACACTTTCCCCATTTTGCCAAAGTTGCAAACAGCTGTTTACCCTGCACTGTGAGTGTGTAGTCTTTCTGGGTTTGACCCTCACTGTTCTTTGCCAGACAGGTGTATGTGCCAGCATGAGACAGAGTAAGAGGCCCCAACTCCAGTCGGTTCCCTCGAACCGACCACTGCCACTGCAGACTGCTCTCTAGATAGCAAACACATTCATGAACACAGACTGTCATGCATGGCAACACCGTACTCTTCCAAATCCTCCATTATTAACAGCTTCTTACCAATAGGTGTTCCATCTTTAAGCCAGGTGATGCTGGGGACAGGGACCCCTGTGGCGTCACAGAGCAGACCCACGTGGGAGCCTAGTGTGTAGTTTAGAGACTCCTGGACAGGCCCAGCTAGGACAGGTGGAACTGAGGAAACGTATCAGTAGGATGAAGACACTCCTATTTGGAGACAGTTTTCCCAAGTGTTCATTTGAGAGCACATCAGAGGTTTACTCACCATGAACTGTCAGTTTGAATGTCCTGTCTACCTGTCCAGCCATGTTGGACACTTTGCAAGTGTAGGTGCCACCATCTGTCATCTGGGGACAAAAAAAGGTGCATTTTTATCTCAGACAGTGAATGGACACATCTCTGCTTGTATTTTGAATGTGGTAAAATGCCTGGTCACATGTGCAGCTTTGACTGTGAAAGTGAATGTGAAAGTGATGTAAAATCATCATAACACCTGTGAGACACTTTGGGTTTTTTGTCTATACCAGAAATCAAACTTTGACAGCTTGTTTGAAATCTTTAAATCCCCTGTGTAAAGTCCTTTTAGGATCCCATATCTCTGCAACAGTTGTTGACATAGAACAGGTCCCAGCTTGCAGTTATGGCCTCAAAGTATTTTCCACCCAAAAGGTATAACTCCAGGTGTTACTCCCCCTGGTGGCTAAATGCTACTTCCATCCTACATCCTGGACTTCCCATTTCAAACAGGGATGACTACATCCATTTTTATGTACAATCATTTTTGGCACTGATTAAGGACAGTGTCTGTACTTTTTAAGATTTAATATGTGAGCATTCAAAGGCAAAGTGCAACCCCTGTCAAAAGCTACTCTCAAACCTTAAAATATGTTCTTTCTTTCTTTTTGCAGTGTGTGATGTGTGGGACATTTTTCCTGACCTGAACTCCTACAATCTCCAGCTGTGGACCATCCACCTCCAGTCCATTCCCTGTAGACAACTGCAGCCCATTTTTATACCATGTGACCTCAGGCTCAGGAACACCATGGGCTTCACAGCTCAGGATGACCGAAGAGCCAACCTGAGGGGTGATCAAATCTGACTCAGCATCAGGACGGGGCTTCAGGACGGGCATCACTGTTGGTTTGCACATATGGAGAGGTTTTCATCCCAGTATTATTTATTCAAACTTTCGTATGATTCACTTCTGAACTATGCTTGGTCACAGCTGGCCTGAAGTAAACAGGGTAGCTGTTGACGATTTTGCCCAGGCATATACTGCATATGTGCAGCAGAATTAGGCAGATGTGTCACTCTGTTTATGCTCACCATAAACACTAAGGAGAATATTCTTCTGGTCTTGGCCTGCTGAATTGGTGGCTGTGCATACATATTGGCCTGCATCTTCCAGTCTGGCCCGTGTCAACTGTAGCATCTGGCCCCCTAATATATGAAAGAATGATGTGAAATGTTTTATCTGACAGAAACAATGGACATTTTCCCTCACACACAGTAAGTGTTGTTTTTCCGCAGGTGGTAAAGGACTGACCTGGAAGAATGTGGATGCCAGTGTTGAACACATGTACCTGGCCATCTTTGGTCCAGGTGATCTCTGGAGGAGGATACGCTTGAACATCACACAGCAGAGACACCATGTGGCCCTCGATCACGCTAACTTTCTCTTCCTTACTGCCAATTATTTTTGGAGGCACTGGAAGAGGTAACAGAGGGAATGGAGAACAAAATATACAGAGAATGATCGTAAAGCTCTTTCTGTTTTAAGCTTTTCTTACCTTGCACTGTGAGACTAAACAACTTCTCAACTGTTCCAACCTTGTTCTCAGCCACACAAGAATACCCAGCCATGTCGGAAACCTGAACACTGAAGAGCTGAAATACATGATTGCGGTGTACTTCGTCAAGATGACATGTTAGTGTCACATCTGTTACCATGCTGGTATTTGTCTACTAGTAAACAATGAATAACCTGGAGTTGAGTCCCATCCTCACTGATGTGGTGCTGTGTGTCTGAGTGCACCGGCTGTCCGTCTCGCAGCCAGGAGACGACTGGAGCCGGGTGTCCTGTTGCGTCACAGTGGAGGACCACAGTGCTGTTGACCACTGCTCCCATTTCTTCCATAAACTCCTCTGATACTCCTATGATCACAGGAGGGACTGAGGACGTAAAAGGAAAGAGAGCTCTTCAGACATGAAGGTCATTTTTCCCCGCGTGAATTTTAATTGCATAGAAATGTTCTTGTTACCCAGAATCTCCAGTTCAAAGTGCATGTGGTCCTCCCCTGCCTCATTGACAGCCTGACATGTATATCTGCCAGCATCATCTTTCTGAACTCGAGTGATTTGCAGCACCTGTCCACCTGAGAGGACAAATCCATGCAAGCAACAGCACATTTAATATGAATATGAGGCCTCAGTCATACATAAACTTGTTTATACACAGGCCTGACCTGGAAGCAGCACCACGCCATCCACAGAGGTGAGTTTTCTTCCATCTTTGTACCAGCTAAGCTTTGGTGGAGGGATGGCATTGCTCTCACAGGACAGGCTGATGGGATGGCCTAGGATCACCTCCCGCTTCTCCACCATGTCCTCATTATTACCGTCATCCTCATGTCCCAGACCCCAGGCTGCTTCTCTGTTATTCACTCGGTGGAAGATAGGAGGAACTGGGAAGACAACCACAATGTGAGACCAACTGTTTCCTAAATAATTTAGATTTTATCAATCTTATTGAAACAACTAAATGATCATTGCGAGGTATTATGTCAAATCTAATAGTCAACTAAAATCAAGAAGACATTTGCATAGACTCATTTTAAATAATATTAATAATAACGGACATCTTTAACTGAACACACCCTGGATGGTGACATGAAAGTCTTTCTTGTCCTCCCCTGCAGAGTTGGTGACCACACAGGTGTACTGCCCCTCATGTGACAGAAGGGCATTGTCTATGTGGAGGAAATAGCCACTCTCCTGAATCCCAGCATGCGAGTTTCCAGTCAGTAACTAAAGACAGAGAAGACATCAGATTGCTCACCTTGTGCAGGTGCTTAAACATCAGAACATCAGTAGTGTTTAATGTTCATTTTGTTGCCTATATCATGCTTTACACATATAAAAAAAACAAGAGAATAACAACTTTATGCCAATTTAAAAAACAATGTAAGCTCACTTGAAAGCACCTCATCATTCCTGCTGCTACGACTACTACGCAATTTGTTCTACTCAATCAAAACAATAAAATAGACTTAATTTGATGATGATGGTACGCAGTGTGGGATCATGAAAATTGTTGTCTTGTTTGTCTCCCCCTTTATGATTTACAGGAAGAGCTTTGGTGGCAGAGTGTCCAATAAACAGCCGTGAGTAATAGTAATCCATTAGCATTGGAAATGTTTTAGGTAATCTAAGTACACTGTTCAACAAAATAGATAATATGAAACAAAACTAATGTTAAGATAAATATTGATAAGAAGTGGCTTCTTTTCAGCTGAACTTCTACTACATATTACTTTTGTTGTAATTTGTATGTTTGCAAAGAGAGCATAATAGAGGGTAGAACACCAACCTGTCCATCTTTAAACCAGTTAACCTTTGGCTCAGGGAAACCTTTTGCCAAGCAGGAGAGAGTGAAACTCCCATTAATCCGTACTTTCTCCTCATGACCAGCAAATGTCAAAGATGGGGAGTCACCTTCAATCTGTGGTGGAACTGATTATAAGAAGTTAAAAAAAAAAAAACAGAAAAACTATTGAAAATTATGTTTCAGCCAATTTAATATGCGACAGGTGAAGATGCCTCATACCCAGAACACTGAGAGAATAGTGCTTGATGGCGGTGCCTGCAGGATTTGTGGCCTTGCAGGTGTAGAGGCCATTGCTGTCTCCCTGTGCTGAGCCCAGTCGCAGAGCCTGCCCACCACGGGTGTATGTCAACTGAGGGCTGGACACTATGGGCTGGTTGTCCTTTAGCCAGGTGATACTGGGTACAGGTGAACCTTCGACATCACAGGGGAGCACTGTGGGGAATCCTAGCACCACTGACACCTCAGAGGTCTCATTGGGGCCCTTAATGACTGGTGGAGCTGAAGAGAAATTTGGACAATGCATTTATGTTTAAAATGGCATGTCATGAATATTTATTCTGTTGAATATTTTTTGATTGATCAGTAATTGTTTGGTTCATAATATTGAAGAAGTTTGATTGGTTTCCCAAACCTCAAAATAATGCTGTTTTCAATGTCTTAAAATATTAAGATTTAATGATTTTTTTGTTATATGGAGCAAAGAAAACTAGATAGTCACATTTAAGAAGCTGAAAAACTGGAGAGCTAGTTTTAATTATTTAAAAATAATAAAAAAAACAAACTTAAGGCTACACTGATCATTCGGTTTATCTACTCCCCTCCTACTGTATGTGCATCTCGTTTTTAAACCAGAACTGTGTCAACTTTTATATACAGTATATCGGTGTAAGACAAATGCTGTAGAAGCTTGGTCTCTGCAAATGAAATGTTATGATTACAAATGTCCACTTTTTTTACAGCAGAACACAGCAGCTGTAAAAAGACAGCAAATCACTATGCAAATAACTTGGAAATAACTTTTTTCATTGGTTTTGTAGAAAGAACAGAGTCTGAAGGTCAAATTCTGTCCAGCATTTGGGTGATTGTACAGTATTTGTCTTTGATAAAACCAGGATAAAATTACAAACCTTGCACCGTGAGTCTGAACTGGCGCATCTGAGTCCCTGCATCATTACTGGCCAAACACTGGTAGAGCCCCTGGTCCCTCAGTCTGACTGACTTCACCTTCAACACCTGGCCATCCTCCAGAAATTCTACGTGGGGATCTCCATCACGAGACAGAACCCTGGAGATAAAAAGGAATTGAAGGTCAAATTACGACAAGTGCGGAGCCCACTTTGTATGTACCACTGAATTCCACATAAACAAACTGCTGAAAATATGCTTACTCTCCATCACGGCTCCATTCCACTTTAGGCGTTGGTTGTCCACTAACTCTGCACTGAAACTCCACCTCCTGGTTCAGTACCACAGTTAACTCCTGAAGTCTGGGCGTTCCTGAAATCACTGGAGGAGCTGAGTGGAAGAGATTGTCAAGAGAAGAAGGGTAGACGAACAATTCTTGTAAAAAGAGTTGTTTATATCAAGACATTTCTGACTTTGCTCAAAAGCTACATGGCATAATGAATGATCGATTTAAATTCAGTCCCACTGCTGCAAGAGAACAAAAATATCTAGAGCAGGAAATCAGTCTATCATTGATAAAGACATAAGCATTGACATCAGTGGTTCATCTCAATAGGTTTTGGGTAGATGACAAACTCAGAATGTATATAGCATTAATATGTAATCAGATTTGAAGCTCTTTGGGAGCTCTAGACTGTCATTTCAAGACATTATGAGTCCACTGATGATAAGAAAACTATCCCTTTTAAAAAATCTGCAACTGATGTGTAGGTATCCCTGCTTCTGTCTTTCCCTCCACCAGATAGAAAGCAGTTTTGAGCTCACCTTGCACCACTATGTTGTACTCTCTTCTGGCCTCTCCTGCCGAGTTTTGAGCCGAACAGACAAACTGTCCTGAATGATCAGGCTGAACTCTGTAGATTCTGAGAAGCCTATTTCCATTCTGCAGATAAACGCCTGGACTTTTCACCTAGACATGCAGACAGCAGTTTAGTGCATCTTTTGTTTAGCATTGTAATTATAATGGTAGCCACTTGGTGGCATTATATAGCTGGATATCAACAGGATATACTGTACAGGATAACTGTAAATATGAATTCAGAATGGCAAGCTCACAGGATGACCGTCTTTAGTCCAGGCGATTGTTGGGGACGGGATCCCAAATGCATCACAGCCCAAAGTGAGAGGCTGCTTCAAGGTGACGGTGAGGTTCAGTGGTTGGTTATCATCTTGGATCTCTGGGGGAACTAAAATGATACAAGAGCATGCAGGATGATTTCTCTTGTCATCACACTGTGCTGTGATAACACACTAGAGAACACCTAAATTCTCACCATTTACTTTTAGTCTTGTTTTTCTCTCCACAGTGCCTGCCTCATTGGTTGCCATACATTTGAAGTTCCCACTGTGGCTGGCAGATGCTGTGCTAATTACAAGCGCTCCATCCCTCGCCACAGAGAACTCTGATTGTTCCGGGTGTATCTCCAGGCCATTCTTGAACCAGCGCACTTTGGGGCGAGGTGAACCTGCAGGAAAAGGCACAAAAGTGGGTCTCAGCAAGTTTTTAAGGAGTTTTCTTCATCACGTCTGAAAGAAAAGTTATTTCCATCTCTCAGCTTCCCTACAGGAGAACTTAATGGGCAGACAGCCCAGACTAGAGAAAGCCAGCTCCACATTTATCTGTTGGACAGAGGGACAGCAGGGGACACCATGCCAAAATGGTTAGAGTCCTTGTAGCCCACAAGCACAAGATTTCGAGGTCAGAGTCACATAAAAAAGTAATACACAGTATGCTGGAGAAATGTTAGATGTAAGATTTAAAGTACTACCATCAAGATTTATTGCCAAACACTGAGATGAGAGTCTTGAACGGTGAGAAGTGGTTGAACAACCAGTTCAAAGTCACCGGTGCTAACAGTCAGGAGCCTAAAACAGATGTGTTCTGTGGATTTACTGGGTGGAAATGGTCCAGAGAAGCTATGTTGGAATGGGGAAAAGGTGGGTGGCTTTGCACTTACAGTAACATAACAGACTCCCAGCACAAGGACAAAGAAAATTAGGCTGTATTTAAGGAGCACAACAGTCTGTGACTCTATTTGCAGAGGTGTTGCATACTCAAACACCAAAGACGAGGTAAGGAAATTAAATGTCCTTCTCCTATCCAACAAACGCTAACCACAAGAATGCAGCAAAACTGAAAGCGATGGTATCATCTATCAGCTTACTGTTAATTAGCTCTGAAGAAAATCCATGATCTCATTGCAGGCAGGAAATGGATGCAGATGTTCTGATGAGGATGCTTGCAGTTCTCGTTAGCAGACTTTGAAATTATTTGCATCCTTCTGGTAGCGACTGTGCTTTATTTCACATACAGCTAAATCTCAGGAGAACGATACGGGGGCTCTCGCTTCCTGCTGCTGCCAGCTGTGTCTCTCTGGTGTCACTAGTGTCATGCAGTTGTGTGTGACCTCCTCTGACGTCTGCTACAGCCTGCCTGCCAGCCTACTGCTATGACTTGGATGGAAGGAGGGCTTGTGTGGCTTCACTCTCCACTTTCTGTGCTTTCATGGCACCTCAGACATCTCTGTCCTTTATCAGCAGCCTCTAATTAGGATTCCTCTCCCAGCAGGCCCTGACACAGAGAAAAGCAGATGTGGCTGACTGAGGCAGCAGGCAGACTGATGTTCCAGCTGTTGCTCCATGTTAGGTAACTTCTTCACCTTCTTTGGCCGGATGTGTTACCATGGCAAATCTCCACACAAACAATACCTGTGTGCATGAATTCTTGGGGGGGGTGGGGGGTGTAAATATCAATCAGTGCATGTGCAAACATACACAAACACTTAACTGTGTTTTGGTGAAACAGCATGTTCTTGGCCACCCTGGTTGCACAGAGATGTTAAAATAGACAACATCGTGTCTCTAGATGTTAGGATTAAAAAAAGCTGCCCCTTTTACAATAGCAAAAATGTATTTTCCCAGTTCAAGGTCTACAGTAATAGCAAAACATTTCTTTGATGGTGCGCAAATACAGAACGCATATCTGTCCTGTATTTAAAGTGGAATTTTGTCTTGCTTTTACATAAAAACAAACCTTAAAAAGACACAGCCATTTTAGACCCTTTAAAAACTTGAAAACAAAACTTCACAGTGATTTTTATTCTTTTTTTTATTCTCTTCCTATTTTTTCCCTAGTGTGTCTCATGTGTGACTCATCTCATACCTTCAGCAGGACAAGGAATGACGACCTTGCTGTTCGCTACTTTCTCCATGATGGCATCTCCAGGCTCAGCAAAGAATGGGGCCTCTGTTAGGAGATAAAAAAGTTAAATGCTGATTCAAAGTGTAATAAATAATATAAAAGGCAGTAAATTTTGAGTGTCGGTAAGCAGTTTAAGCGGTTTGAGAGACCTTCCTGTGGCATTTGTAACACTTGCAGCCATTATATAATTAGTATATACATGTACAGTAAAACCAGACTGATGGCAATTTTAGGTGAAGTAGTTAATCAGGATAATAAAATAAGGGTCATAAAATTATTCAATAATGAAATTTTCAAACTTGATCTAATCATTTGATGAAAAAGCAATAGTAACAACAAAGAATTGGAGGCAGATGAAGAAAAAGTCAAACCAGAACCAGATCTATAGACTTCAGTCTATAGTGGATGTATGGAGTAATGATTCAGAGGAATTAATTTATTTACAGTATATATGACGTAAAGAGAAATGGACCAAGAACAGAACCCTGCAGAGTCCCAGTACCACATTGACACTGTAGATTGTCACAATAGCGTTAGTGAGATGGGAGCCAAGGTTTGAACTCCACCCTCTAGTTTATTTTTTGGTTTGTTTTTTTTTTTTTTTTAATTTTCTGACACTTGTTGTGAAGGGTTTCACAGTCAGACTACACTCTCTGAAAATGTCTGTTATTAACTCTGTTTTTAAATCCTTTGGCATCTTCTTTAGTTTGAGGCTCTCTGAACAAACTACAAATTATCAAGCAGCAAGCTTGTGTACCTCCACAGAATACACCTCTCATGACTGGAAGAGCCTTAACTTTAAGTAATTGTAATTGTATATAAAGTAAATGTACAAATAGGCACTGCTAATAAGTGGTTATTTAAATACTATATCTCTTAGAATACAGTCTTTTTTTGCTTACCCTAAATTTTGCTGTTGCTTGTTTTGCCATCTATAATGTTGCATTGCTGCCTGCATCTTCTTTCCTTTGCCCGTTGTTCTTCTAATTATCCCTTCAATTTGTTCTTTGACCCATTTCATAAAGGTAGCTCTACACAATTGTTATCTTAGAACAATTGTCTTTTTTGTTTTTTTTCCTTCAAAGAGTTGATATTTACCAAGAATTTCCAGCTTGATCTCCAGTGTCTCCTGTCCAGCACTGTTCTTGGCTACACACTGGTAGTTGCCCTGGTCAGCGAGGGTGACCTGCTGGATCCTGAGGGGCGCAGTGGTGACCCCAATAGGAAGTCCATTATGAAACCAAGTGACCTCAGGGCTCGGTTCTCCCTGGACCACACAAGGTAGAGTCACAGTCTGGCCAATCAGGGCTTTCAGGAAGGAGGGTGCTGGCTGAATCCTAGGTTTAGCTGAGGACATAAACAAATATTGTGAAAACATCTGTCACCACATCTGTAACGAGCTTATCTGTGTACACTATCTTGGATACTGAACACACAATAGAAGTGATGTATTCATGTGGAATCTAGCAACATGTACATTTTGAAGACTCTAAGAAGTTTAACTTTCTACTGAGGCCCCAGAGAGTTACCTTGAATGTGCAAATTGTAGCTGACCGACACATTGCCTGCTGGGTTTTCTGCATTGCAGGTGTATAGTTTACTGTCAATCAGGCGCACGTCAGTAATCTTGAGAGAGCCTGAAGGCAAAACAGTGAACCTGGGGAGTAGTTAGGGGTCAAGGGCAAAGAGATGGAGAAAACACAATTTATGAGTCACTGAATTATAGCTGCTGTGTTTTGTGAGAGATGGTCCTGTTCTGAAGCAATGTTTTCCCCCTAGTGTCCTACTTAGAGCAGAGATCTGTATGATAGTGTACAAAGACTGTCCAATGTTTATGGAATTAGCCAGCCAGTACTGCAGTGTATAATAATGTTTGTGTGGTGTATGTCACTAATGGACATTTATTTTTTTAATCAACCTTAACTGTTGGGAGACTAAAGATCACTTTCAAAATGTAGCTTTGTTTCTGTTCCTATTTTTAGTAGATGATGAGTCAATGAAAATATTTCTTGTGAACAGAATTTTCCACGACAGCGCTGCTGTAGGCTCATTAATGAAGTGGTTCATGAACATTTAAAATGACATAATTTGCACAAATTTTGTGCAGTTTGTCAAAAGAATGGGAAACAAGCTGCCTATTGTATTTTAATGATGGGAATACACAAGTTTTATATTGCATTTGCACTGCATTTGAGTTATTTTATTGATTTAAAGAAAAATAGATTGGTGGATTTTAACAAGTCGGCAACAACTAGAGTCTGGACCTTGGCAACGGCCTTCGAATCACCCTAGTTTCTACCTTCTCAATTACTATTGTCGGTGGTAATTACAGTGTAAAAGGTCGTCAGAGTTTGACCTGATGATGTAACCATGGAATGAGGTCATAGGCTCACAAAAAGCAATGTATTCCACCCTGTTGGGAACAGTAATGTTAACAGAAACTACCAGTGTTTATCACTAAGGGGTCAGGAACTATGTAGATGTAGATGCTTGTCACACAATAATGACTGATGGCCCTCATGTACACCACCCTTATCTCCTTAAACATGCACCAGCAGTTAAAAGTAGGGTAAAGTAGTTAAATGTAGGTCAGAAATTTCAAAGGGCTGTGTGGTAACCTGAAATACACCCATTGTTATCCAGCTGCATCAATGCATTATGTACAAATATAAACACAACTATGTGATTTCACAGATAAGCGTGTGTCTTGCTAAGTAACTGAATTATAACAATAACATGTTTGTTTAAGTGGAAATGAGTTGGGAGCACAAAGAGCTCTCTCTTTCAGCAGCACACATGGTGTAATGTCGCTCCCCCACTTCCTTAAACAGTCTTGGGTGAGGCAAAATCATTTAACACTGGAACTAAACGACTGGAACGCAACTGCCTCTGCAGTGGTCAGTCTGTGCTGCAGCACCGTGCCTCCGCAGTACCACAGTGACGACTGACACAAGCTCAAGCGCGAAGAACATAACCTCCCCCTCCCGTCTCACACCCATCCTTCACTCTTCACGTTGGTGTTAAGTCATCTGTTTACACAGTCTGACATAAAGACTAAGCAATTTGGCCTCATCAGGATTAAGTCAAGAATCAACTCATTCTTGACCTCGTGCTCCATAGCTGTTCGTCTGTCTTTTTTGCTGTGGCTGAACTAAGTGCACAGTGATGGCAGAAATCTTACCACCCACAGTTATTTCAACAGTCCTTACCCCTCCCCACCCCCACCCCACCCCCCGGTCATTTCCTCTGACCCACAGACTGTAGCTGGAGAGAATGAATCTCCCCTTACACAGCTTCCCTGTTTCCGCCAGTCCTGCATATGCAAAGCACAGACTATTGTGGGGGTTGTTCACAGAGATGTGTTATTCTCATCAGACAGGACTAGTAAAGAGTCAGCATGTTGTTTTACTGCTGACGCACCCCAGGGAATCTGAACATCACGCAGACATAGGCTTGTATCTCTTCCTCTGTCAGTGCCTTTTCCTTCCCTCTTCCTGGCACCCCCGCACTCCAACCCCAGCTTTTCCTTTTTTCTGCCTCCACACAAGTATTACTGTATCAGAGTCACCAGAGCTTTAAACCCCCTCAGCCTCACTTCTATCTGCCCAAATCCGTCCTGTCTGGTGTCTGCTCCAGCGAGTATGTCTGTCATCCATCCTACTCTGCACCTCCATTCAGCCAGCGTGTCTGCACCCACAGTGACCGCACATGAAAGCTGGGAATCGGTGAACCATGAGGAACCAGATGTTCCTCCTGAGGTCAGCCTGCACACAGCTCTCTGGGAGACTGTGGCTATCTTTGCCAAACTGCCCTTCACAAGGCATCACCAAATAAACCCCAAGCATTAGCAGTGGCTCTGACTGACAGCCAGGTTCAGCTTCAGTCAGAGAGTCTTGTAAAAGCTGAGTGCAATGTGAGCTTGGTCACAGAGAAGACACAGTGAGTCTGATGAGGTTTAGTTAATTTTACTGCATCGTTGCCGGAGTGAGCTAAGACTTCCTCTTACCCAGCTGTGACAGGGGGGATGGGATGCCCATTTCTGCTCCATGTGACCAGTGGAGATGGACTCCCCTGGGCCTCGCATGGAAGAACAACCTCTGTTCCCACCTCTGCAGTCATCACTGTTTCGTCATGGCCACTCACACCCACTATCTTGGGCATGGCTAGGGAAGAGGGAAATAAGTTGTTAGAAAACCACATAGTCTATTTTTAATGTTGCACTGTATCCCTACAACAGGAAGTGCTTGTCTCTGGATATCACCTATAAACAGAAGCCAGACATCGTTACATAAACCCCTGCTGTGTTTAACAACTGACTGTTGTCAAATGTTTATTTTCCTTACTGTTGACGCTGAGCTGGACCTCTCGGCTGGCGTAGCCCACAGGACTGGTAGCAGTACAGATGTAGATACCTGCATCGTCAGTGGTGGGATGGGGGATGTGGAGGTATCCATCAGGATTAGACTGAAAAGAGGAGCGTTCCCTGTGGAGAGGCTGTCTGCCCTGGAGGAGCAGCAGACACAGAACATTGTAGATAAAAAAGTGTCCACACAACAGCACAGATACACCATGGTTTGATGACCTTCAAACCTCATGACCTCATGATTTAATGGCCCAACCTTTGATGCATCAACGTTAACATGCACAAAAGAATGAAAGCCGCTGCTGCTTTGAACATAAAATAGCTTTCACAGATCCACTTTTCTGACAGGAAAAGACATTTACTCAGCTCTAGAGAACCTCGCTGCAAAAGATTTGGGAAAAGCAAGGAAGAAAAATCTGCCTCAGATGAACATTAAGTATAAATCAACAGCATCATATTATGAGAGAATGTCTCAGTAACATAATGTATTGTAGTAGGGTGGTTACTCTGGCATGATTTTCATCTGCAGTGGAAAAGATTGCTGCTTTTAATGGTGGCATTGTCCATTGGAGTGAACATCATTTTATTGTGCCTCATGGGATTTTGCATGTGATCTGGTGGCCTGGTTGAATATATCTTTTGTGATGTTCTTCTCATGATACAATTCTCTTTTTTGTGTATCCAAAGGTGCAGAAAGAAAGACGTTAAACAGATTTATAAGGCATCATAAAATATAGTGTGATTTCTCACCATCAGCAACAATATGGTTATGTTGCCATGGTTACATCCTTCCTTCTCACATTAATCACATCTTCATTGCAACTGTTACCGTTTGTGGTGTTTTTACAGTGTTCTGGCTCATCAGAGAAACATAAGGCCAGAAACAGAAACACTGCCAGTAGATGGAACGAAAACGTAATTGGTTGTTAAAGGTGCAAGTATTAATAGTGTTGTGAAAAATAGTCACATCCTATCTGAGTCACTAGAGTCTCAAAATGCACTTTCAAAATTAAAGCGACACAGTGTAGGTTTTCACCCTTCAAATAATGTCTCCAACGTTATTTTGATGATACAGGTTGAATGTCACCTCTGTCAAAGTCTGAGCAGGTCTGCAGGTTTCGGGTCCATCCACAGAAAGAACTACAACATTCTACTTTAAGTCACTGACAGATTAACCCCATGCCTTAGGTGAGCCTGTAGAGCATACTGAAAAAATCTTACTACCTCACTCATGTTTCACAGAACTGGGGTTAGTTCCTAACCAAAAGTTCTCTTTCAACATTTGTTTCACCTCGCAAATTTTTCTTTTCCCAGCCTTGTCAGTTTCAATCACAATCATTGACACAATTCTGTGTCACCACAGGCACAAAAATAAAGCACAGAGAATCGTGTGAAGCTGAATCGGCATTGTGTGAGCTCATTTGACAATGGTTTGAATGTAACAGACGTTTGCTCATAAGTTACACAATAAAGCTTTTAAGTAGTAATTCCTAAGAGAACGCATAATGACTAACATTGTCTTTACCATTATCATCATTATTTTTATGCTCATGGTGATTACTTTAATAGCTCAATGATTAATGGTTTGGCTCAAAATCAACCTAAAAATCCCAGCACCCCAGCAGGACTGGATATTGTTCTCAGCCTTTGTTTGACTGTTTCGTGCATTACGTAGCTGTTGTTTCGACAAATATTTATAAACTAAAAGACAATGAATTTTAAGCTGAACCGCTGCCAAACGTTGCTTTCCAGATAGTGTTGTTGGAATCAGAACCAGCCAATTAGTCATGTGCAAGTGTCAGGGATGCAGCCAACAGTAGATCTTTTAAATGATTAAAAAAGAAAGTGATAGCCTACCTTGGACCAGACAACTTTTGGCTTTGGAATGCCAGTGGCCTCACAGGACATCGTGATGTCTACACCTTCGTTGGCTATGTAGTGGTACGGACCAGCGTTGATCTCAGGGGGCACTGAGGAAGAAGTTGGTCACAAAGCACAGCTGTCTGACTGGTCGTGAAAAAAGCCGGTTGACAGCATTAACACTGGCCTGAGCCAGCCAGCTGTATCAACGCCTGAGGCATTTCTTTATTTCAAACCTGATGACGAACCATAATCTGGCCCGTCTGTCATTACGAGCCTATGAACAAAATGACCCTTTCATCAAGGCTTGCAGTAAATGAACCCTCTCACTATGATGACAGCAGGTGGTCAACTCGGTGACATATTGTTGTTTTCCATGCTGAGTCAGCACATAGTTGGTTTGGCTTTTCATACATGTGGTCCAAAACCTGCCAGTGTCTGGAGAAACTATACTCAGAAACGGGAACTTTAAGGAAATGAGACGTATATCATTTCTTGCTGAGAGTAAGTTGAGAAGATCTTTGTGAAGACTGAACGTGCATTCACATAATGAGAGAAAAACAGCTTTGGCATGTGTCTTGTCATTATTGTGTATTTGGTGTGTAGCGACAGCTGTGCACAGCTGCCTGTCTTTACATTTGTCAAACTTTGACCTTAACTGCTTTGACCCTTGAGCTTACTGCCACTGAGCACTGTTGCAACTGAAAGATGGATGGACATCATGTAGATATGTTATGTTTCTGAATTTCTGCAACATAAGATAATAAATTGGCCACAGCACACAATGCTGCAGCACACAATAATTTACCTCGCAGCATCTCTGAAGCATTTATGTTATGTTTTGGACTCGTTACTAAAATGTAAACATTAGTAAAAAAAAGGATGATTTCTCCATTGAGATATGTACTAGAGTAACTTTTTCACCTCATCATTAACTTTGGGACTATTGCAGCCTTTATCCTTGGCTATGCTGTTAGTGTGCTGCATCCATAGTCTGTGACTCTCTGGAAGGAGAAGAAGAAACACTGTCTTACCATGGACTTCGAGGGTGACTGTGATGTTCACAGAGCCTGCTACATTCACTGCAGTGCAGACATACATCCCAGAATCCTCCGGGCTTGTTCTTTCAATGTACAAACTGCCATCACTCCTCAAGAACATCCGCCCATTGAGCTGCACCTGTGTAGAAAAAAGAAAACTTTCTGTCACACAGGAAGACCATGATTATCTGTATGATATTCTGTATGTATGTATTTGTAATTAAGTAAGTAATTATTGTCTTACAGATTTTCCATTTCGGGACCAGTGTCTGTCTGGGAGAGGAATTCCATCCAACAGTATGCAAGGAATACTGACAGACTGACCAATACCCGTGGTAATGACTGGGGCACCATGAGCCAAGACAGGTGGTTCTGCAGGAAAAGCAAGTGAAAAGTCATGTAAGTGATATGAAAATATTTTATGAATACAAGAGTAATTGTTTTCAACCTACATACTGTATATTGTATGTATACAGTACTTAGCCATAAGCATAATATTAGAAATTTTATTTTAATCTTATATAAACAAATGTATATCAATATTTGTTCATGTTTACACATATATGAATATACACTATATGCCTGCAACAACCTGTTTCTATAGTGCTGTGCACATTTATTGTATTGTACTTAAATAGTAACTTATCAGTATCACATACTGACAAATGGTAACCTAACTGAACATGGTCTTACTGATTTATTTAGATATAGTTCAGGTTAACAGAAAACAAGGTGTTATTGTTGTTGTTTTCAGTGTCATGAAATTGAAACTACTTGAAATAATTATAATTACCTGAAAATAATAATAATAATTGTACTGACTGAAAAGAAAATTGTAACTTTTGACATACATGGATCAATCACAACAGTAATAAAGACAGTTAATAATAATATGGTATGAAAGAGTAACCTTTCAATATTAAATGAGGTGTGAACTCCAGTGGAAGTGTTTTATTTGATTCTTTATCACACCAAAGCAAAAAGCTAATTTCATAGGAGGAGAAGCCAAATTTCAGAGATTGCAGTCCCTGGAAGATGATCATTGAGTATTTCTTTGGGAATGGCCTTCTGAACAGAGACTGACAACGTACCGAATAGCATTTTTAATCCTGAGTTGCCTTTTCAGTTTCTCACCTTATTTTTTTGACATTTTTATATTCAAACAAGATGACCTGATGAAAACATGTTTGGTATTTTGATATTTGTTTGGGAAAAAAAGGACTCATGCATCGCTGGTTACTCCCTGAACCTCCCTCTATACAAGAATGGATGAATATAGTAAATGATATTTATGTCTCAGAGGGGATTACTCTCTCTCTCTGACTCAAGAAAACAGTATTTATCAATTTATCCGCTAAGTGGGTCGAATATGTAAAGCATTTTTGGGCCAGATTTAGTGGAGGTGTAAAACAAATGATAATGTAATGCCTTGTCTTCCTGTTGATTTATTGATTTCATTTACATTTCTTATTTTATTACCTACTCCACAACATACTCCAAATGTTTCTTGTTCTAATGGGTACTCTTGCCCTCTCCGGATTTGTATACAAAGTACATAAACTTTTAAAATTGTGGACTGCACAAGCCTGCAGCCGATTTTTAATACACTTTGTGTACAAAAGTGTTGATGTATTGCTGTCCAAAATTAAAGAATTAAAAAAACATACCCAGCCCAGTGACACTAACTCTGGCCTCAGTTGTGCTGGTTCCAAATTGGTTCTTAGCCTCACAGATGTACAGCCCTTCATCATCCAGCCAAACACCTGCAGTCACAAACACGGTGACACAGCCATTATTTCACATCACACTGTGGACATTTGAGACATGCAGCATCTCTGCACTCACTGAGAAAACAGTTTGGCTCCAGAAATCCATGCTAATAGCAGTTAAGTCCTCTGCTCAATCGAAAGTGGCATTATTGGCTTGACTAAGCTATAATTAAGAGTTAAAAATAGAAAATAAAGGGATTTATGGGTTTGGCTCAGCTGCATGCCTTGCTGACACACATGTCCCACTCAGTGGAGACCAGATGTTAGAAGATCTAAGGATGATTCAGCTCTTGTGTTCAGATAGACAGGCATATGTTTAAATAGGTGAAGGCAAGTCATTATACAGTGAAGTATAATGAAGATAGTCGGATTCTCATGTCATGGCAGGTGCAGCAGATTAGTCTAATTTGGTCAGACAGCAGCCACATATGGAAGCACTGACAGAAGCGGTGCATGCAGCTATGTCCGTTACTCTGTAATATAATATTTTGCACTGTATAAACATTTAGTCTCAGGAGCACAGAGGATCCAGTTCACCAGTCAGGATTCGTTAGATATTGCTGAAAGAAAAGACTCCAGAGTTCACAAGTTAAATTCCTTTTTTCCTGATAAGATTACAATCTCAGAATGAAGGACAAATGAAGCCCAACCAGCTCTTGAATAATAATTAATATGAGTAAAATGTTTTTTACACTAAGTCATTCACAAGGAGGAAGTGGTGCTTTTTTGGCAGGATGGATATTTAATGTTTTTGAGAACCTCCCTCTATGATCAACACACTTCAGAAAGAAGCTCTTTGTTGTGACAGTTTTTCATGGATAACTCACTCTGGATTAAAAGATGGCCGTTCTCCAGCTGCTTTGTTCTACTGTAGCCACTTGTCTTTGTTAGAATCTGTCTGCCGTCCTGCCTACTCCAGGACACTGTTGGCTGTGGGAAGCCTCGGGCAACACAGGGGAGGGTGACATTCTCCCCAATGTTAGCTGCCACGTCAACTGGCTCTTCAGAGAACAATGGGCCCGCTGTGGAAGGGAACATTGGTAGAAGCTGAATTTTCCTTTGTGTATATTTGAGCAAAAATAAGCTTTATGTGGAACACTGTGGCGTGGTCTCACCTCCAACCTGCAGAGTGACAGTACCAGCAGACGTTCCAGCAGAGCTGCTGGCCACACATCTGTACTGGCCAGCATCAACCTCCTGAACCCCTCGGATGTGCAAGGTCCCACGGTGAACATCCTGTTCAACGAACGGAGCTGAGCCCACTTCGAGCTCACCTGGAAACACAGACAAAACAAACCCGTGTTTCATCCCCACAGTCTTGTTAATGTACAAACTCTCTTCGACCTGGGCTTACCTTTGAACCAGTGGATGAGGGGAGAGGGAATACCTGTGGCTTGGCACTCTAGAGTCGCATCACCACCAACAGAAACAAGCACAACCTGCAGTGGCACTGTTATTCTTGGCAACTCTGGTGATAAACAAAGGAAAGCTTAAGTTCAACCTAATAACAGGGCTTAAAGTTTAAAAAAAAATCCTGATCCTGAACTTTTTTTTTTTCAGCAACTTTTTGGCATTGTGCTTGGCAGGGTACAAGATGACCTACAATTTAAATGTGACTTTTAGAAAGTCAAGATCAAAATGTAATAAGGGCGTGTGAAACTTCAGGAATTCAATATGTACAGTATAAACAGTTACAGTTACAGTAACAATTAAACTGTAATTTTAAATTGCAAAATTTAAAATTCAAAATTTCCATCATTTTTTGTTCAAAACAACAAAAACAGTAAAGTGCTCCAAGGACTAATAAACTGAATAACATTAAACAAATAGAAAATAAACAAATACAGTTTAATTGGTTCCACTTTAGATCATAACACTGCACGACATCTTTTAGTTCCATCATAAGTGATGAAGCATTGCCAATATTAACTTTCCTGCTTGCCGGATGTTGTGTCATTAATTTGGCCGCATCATCATCACCATCACCAGTACATTCAGAAATGTGTCCATGTTCTGGCTGGTGGCTTCATCCGCATTCAAAGAAAACATACACCCTTTGAGCTTATCAGACAGTCGTTTCTTGAACTCCGCTGCTAAGCCATGGGTGTTTGGAAACAGAGAGTTTCGTCAATGAACGCGCACACATGTATTTTCAACTCACATACACGACTGTGGCTCTTGGTCCCGGCAAACGTCTTGTGTGTTGAAGAGCGCAAACACCCGCTCCATGGCCGGAGACACGTTCTTGACGTTGAAGAACTTTTTTGCCGCTAGTTGCCTATATTAGCTTCTTCGCGCACAACACACAGAAACAAACACCTGGCTCTCTTAATTTTTGGCACCAGCTGCCAAAAGGCTTGCCGTGTCCGCCCCTTTCTTCTAGCCACGCCCAGCGCCATTTATTTTTTAAGTCCATTTTCAGTTAGCACGTCTTCCCCTTCCCCTCCATCTTTGGATTTCGGTCAAACAAACGCCGGCCTGGATGCTGCGTTCGAGACCACTCGGAGGTAACCGAGAGGTCATACTGTACACGCTACAGGTTAAGTCGGAGGAGAAAAACCAAGTGTGGCATTATCACTATCCGTCGAACACTGAAAACCTATGCAGCAGCAATTTATGCTTATTTTGAAAGAAGACGAACATACGTGTAATTTCCGAGCTTGGCGCTGTTCAGTTCATGTTCCACAATTCACAGCCCGTTTTTCCCGAGTTGTCTGGAACGCAGCATCAACTGCTGCTGGCCCCCCGTGGTTACTGTTGCTACGTCTGTCACAACCTTCAGAGTACATCCATGGTCAGTGGCAGTTTGAAGAAGGGGCCTGACAATATCCTGCATCAACAGGGTTTTTTTTTAATGTTTACTTTTTTATTATTATTACTTTTTTATTTATTATTATTATACGTCAAACGCCACACGCCGGAGATCGGAATACTTAGCAGCTTTTCATGCAGTGCAGCTACTCACTCTCACTCATTTTCTACCACTTTTTCCATTAGGGGTCACGGGGGGCGCTGGTGCCTAACTCCAGCTGACATAGGGCGAGAGGCAGGGGACCCTGGACAGGTCGCCAGTCCATCACAGGGCCACATACCTGTGGGCAATTTAGAGTGTCCAATTAACCTAGTCCCCAAATCTGCATGTTTTTGGACTGTGGGAAGAAGCCGGAGTACCCGGTGAGAACCCACGCACCACGGGGAGAACATGTAAACTCCTTGCAGAAGGCCCCTTGTTCCAACCTCTTGCTGCAAAGGCAAGAGTGCTAACTACTACACCAACCGTGGGCCCCAGTGCAGCTACTGTCTATGTTAAATAATGAATGAAAACTGTGATTACATTACATACACTCTGTGTAAATGGAGGCTTTTGGAGGAGGCAGAGCTGAATGAATGGGATTCTCTATTTTACAAGGCTCTCTGTCTTGACAGATTGATGTTATCAAAAATGACACTCGGAGACAAATGTGTATATTTAATAGCAGTGCAACCCAGGAACAGGCTGCCATAGTCCATCAGTGTTGAATTTTCTGTCAACCACAGACTGACAGCCATGACTGAAGGTTCAGGCTTACAGTTATCCCACAGTCTGAGACGGGACAGCATGTGGCCACACTCGGCTGTGCTCGCCTCAAAGCCACTGCTCAACTCACACTGGATATTACACACACACACAAACTTGTTTTTATATATTAGTGAGGACACATTATAGACATAATGCATTCCCCGGCCCCTTATCCTAACCTTAACCATCACTACCAACTGACTAACCCTAACCCAAACCACATTCTAACCCTAAGACCAGGTCCTAACCAGACAAAATGTCCCAGCAAGTTCAAAATATATGTGTATGATTTTTGGACCTCACAAAGATATAAATACATATACACGCAAACATACATGCACAGTATATAGATGTATACTGTACATACACAGTACCAGTCAAAAGTTTGGACACACCTTCCCATTCAATGTGGTCCAAAGGTGTGTCCAAACTTTTGACTGGTAGTGAATTTCAAAAAGGACTGGCCTTATTTGAAGTGTGAAAATTAAAGCCAGCAGAGACTATTATCCAAAAAGAAACTAATATAATTTATAAACGTAAACTATATAAAAATGGTAACTCCTCAACCTCATAATCGTTGCAGTAATCCATTAAGAAATAAATTAAGCCTTTATTGTCTCCTTTAGGACAAATTTGTCTTGAGTGTCCTCAAAAACATATATGACCCTATTTCACCAATAAAAACAAAATGTTGACTTACCTACAAAGGTAAGTGACACTGAATGAGAGGCAGTCCCAGCCTCATTGGTTGCCAGACATGTGTAGTTCCCAGCATCCTCTGGGAGAGCCTCTCTTATGGTCAGGACACCATTCTGGTTTAGGCTTAACCTGTATTATACATTGAGGAGAACTCATGTTTACTTCAATTCACCTCTAAACCCCTCGGCTGTTCTTCAGTATCACGAGAGACATTTTTAGACATTTTTTGAATATGTTGGCTATTCTACACAGACACGAAACATACTTGTGGTTTGGGGGAAAAACATTTCAGATCAGTTGATGTAAATCTGCAAAGTGATGCAAACAAGATGTGGAAGTCGATGTTGTTGAAGTGGAATATAATGACTCTCTGACTTCTTTGTGCCGGAGGTGATGAGTGGGCTAAGGGTTCCCTTACCTCGGCCGTTTTGTAAGGAACATGTTTTCATGGCTCCAGAAGAGTTGGGGAGGGGGGGAACCGGACGCCGAGCAGACAAGGCGGATCTCATCCCCTTGGGAGAAAACCTGGCTCTGTGGGTGAACTACCACAGAAGGAGCCTCTACAAATGGAGTCAAACAGAGGCAAAAATAATGACAGTGACTCAGGGTCTCGTCAGTCATGTGCATGATCTCATTTATAACTTCCCCATCAAGCGTTAAAGTCGTCATGATGTGCGAAACAATGCAATTACCAAGCACTCCTTGTCTTACATTATGAGTATGAGTTAGTTTTTGCTTTCATGTTGATTTAGATATTTTTTAAATGAAGCCACACTCAACATGCATCTGATGAGAAACATTTTCTGATGAAGACGTAGCTCAATCTGTGAGGAGGATCAGCCAGTAATGGAAAACAGATGACGGGTGCTGCAGAGGAGCCATGAGGCCCTCAGTGTGTTAAGTGTTTCGGCAGATGGCCTGCAGGTTATCTTTCTACCGTACCTGGGACAAGAAGCCACACTGTGATTCTGCTGTCTCCCTGGGCGTTGGCGGCCACACAGTGATACTGCCCTGCATCCTGACTCCGCACTCCATTCACCTGCAGCGATGAGTTTGGCAGCAGCCTCAATCTTCCCGTGTGGGCCCGGATGGTATGACCCGCTCTGATCCAGGTCAAGTTGTGGCGCATGGAACCTTCTACTTGGCAGGAGAGCACAGCGACGCCACCCACAGAGGATGTCACATTCACGGCTGGCTTCAGGACCGGAGGAGGCTCTGTTTTAGCGTAAACACAGCCAAACAATCAAACTGGTGTTATCAGCAGTGAACAAACTTTGCAGAGATCGTTTACTTTGAACACAAATGTTTATGCCATCTTTGCTTTGATTCATGTTTTTTGTTTTATCCAGGAATCTAAAAATAAAATGGTTGGAACTGATTTCAAAGCTTTTATGTGACTGTAATGTATTTGTGTGACATACCTCTAACAGTCACCTGAGTTAAGGCCCGTCCCTGTCCTGCACTGCTTTGCGCTATGCACTCATACAGGCCTTCATCCTCTGCCAAGACGTGTGCAATCTCCCATGATGCGATGGCAGAATTCCTGATACAAAGACATTCTTGGTTCCTTAGTTTCTGAATGCCAATGGCAACAAGAACCTATTGTAGGTAACATTCAGTTGGTATCACTGGCACACACACATGCTGTTAATAGACACAATCATGTAATTTTCTGAAAAGAGGCACTAATGCTCTACAGATGTGCTCATACAGTAAGTGGCCTGATTAGTGAAATATATACAGGATGTAATGGGCACATGAAGCCTAAGCATATGAAGAAAACAAAAATGTGAGAGCCTAACTTTTAAAAGTGCTGGACAACTGGAGGACACACTCACTGATAGACCCTCTCCTCTCCCAGTGTGATCCCACTTCTGCTAAATCTTAGCCTGTAGGGAACGTCACTCTCCACAGAGCAGCTAATCACAGCGGGCTGCATGTAGTAACCCTTCACCACATCAGGCATGCTCACAGCTGGGGGATCTATAAAGAGGAGAGGGGAGGAAACAAAGGTTAAAGGCC
Organism: Brachirus orientalis; assembly: GCA_016785285.1. NCBI lineage: Eukaryota > Metazoa > Chordata > Actinopteri > Pleuronectiformes > Soleidae > Brachirus > Brachirus orientalis. The sequence continues at coordinate 5,178,113 of JAFBJR010000040.1, read as the reverse complement.
ATTGGAGAGATTGATGAGGTGTGAGAGACACTGTCGAGTGGCTTTGATGGGATGTGTCTTGGGAAGGGTGCCTTGCCTGGAACGATGTTAGTGTAGGAGACGCTGGACAGCCTCTGGAAACGGTAGCCCTCCTCGTCTTTGCCTGTCACCTTGATGAAGAAGCTCTGGGAGGGGGTGCGGAACTCTGGGAGACTCCACAGTCCTTGTTGTCCAAGGTCAGAGGGCACAGGAACAGGGATTGTGCGTAAAGAGCGGCCGGAGCCTGACATAAGCTCCACGTGGCTCAGTTGACCTGGAGGCTTCAGGCCTGTGCATTTCAGTAAAACATGGGCTGGTAGTCCTGGGGGAGACAAAGATGTTCACCATGATGTCATTTTCTTCATCTATTCTGGGTGAAATAAGACTCAAGAGGCTGAAGGAAACACGTCTTGCACCTTTTATTGGCCGTTCCCTGGTGTGGTTAAACTCAGAAACAGGTACGCTAGAAAAGCCAGCACGGAAGTCGAGACTGCTGACTCCAGTGACCCGCAAAGTATGACGCCCACTGCAACTTGCCTTCAGGACAAAGAAAACAAAAACACAATAGTGAATGACTGAGCAACTCTTCTAGACCCCGTTCATACCTGGTATTAACATCCACCCTGCATGATCTGCTTGAGGACAGATTGCACAGTACAGGCATATGTCCTGAATGCATTGTAAGATCCAAACGCAGAAACCGCATGGAAGATGGTTTGAGGACACGTGGTCTCGTTCCTGAGCTGCATGGATGCAATTTGTCTTCAGGACGAATTATTCTTCTGATGTTGTCTGACCATATTTTCAGCCACCCCCAAAATATTAACACTGATAATCACAGGACTTCTTTTTCCTAATGATTAAATGATACAAATTTCATGTTACAGGAGTGTGAGTAGAGCTCTCAGATTTGTCTTTCTCTTTCTCATGTGCACATGCACACCGCTGACCTCAGACACATCTGAACAGTCAGGATGCAGGTCTGAAAGGGATCATTAAATAGTCACTGTTATACTGTATATAGAGCCAGAGCAGTACCTTCAGTTTCCAGGCTCCAGGTCTGGGAAACTTCAGGTTGATGATACGAGCCGAGTTGGGAATATTCAGCAGTTCTTTAAGACCCTGCTCCACACCAACTACACGACCTAAGAAAAGAACAAAAGAACATTACAGTGTAACATGTCTTCCCCTTCTTTGGGGGCACTTTAAATTTATATGGAAGGACAAGGAAAACACAAATGTTTTGTCTACCAAACGGATCAGTGAGCTCAATTTGTGGTGCTGGTCCACTTAGCGACACCGTGACCTCTCTGAGGCTGGGGTCAAAGGGCACTTCCCACTTATTCTCTTGGGCGCTGTCATGGTTGGAGGAAAGCAGGTGGACCTTCATGGCCTGAATCGTCTCCTCCACCCACTTTAAAACCTGGGAGCAGGAGAAGAAACATTTTTGTTGGTGGATGAAGTCGGAACCCTGCTAAACACAAACGTTGATGGATTGCATCTCAACTCAGAAAAACAGAAAGGATTCAGTTAAGGCTTCTCCCTGAACGTCCCAGCCACCGTCGCCTGCCTGAACAGAAGGCTGCTCTTTGTCTTCAAGCTATTCTTTCATCGTAAAAGTATTCCTCAGTGGGATTATGCCTAAACAAAGGAAAAGTGAAACAGCTCAACTGTCAGATGGATAACATACAGTTTTCTGCACTCTTAAGCACGAATTCCCACAAGAGTCTCTCACAGTGAATCTCTGTCAGGCAGCAGTCCCCCCCCCCTTCATCCTGCAACACAGCTTTCATGAATCATAAGGATTAAAGTAGAAAGCAGAAGTGAATGTGGGAAGATGTGCTGTTGTTTGGGAAATGCTCTTAAATGTTATTCCATTGTATCATCTGACTAATCGGTTTAATTACTGTTGTGTTTCCCACCTTTCTGTTAAATCAGTTAACTTGCCAGACAGTGACACAGTAAGACAGCAGGGAGTTATCAAGTTTAACAAGCCACTTTGCCACCACTCTGAGAAAAGATTACCCTCAGACTGAAATAATGGTAAACAGATTGATTATATATAATAGCTAAACCAATCCTAACTTCTGCAGTGTGCCTCAGTGGCTCTCCTGAGATATATCTGACACTATAGAATTTCACTTCTGACAGGTGCTTGACCTTCTGGGTATCACCATCGTCATGTTCTTAACTGAAAACACACTTTTCTTTTTTCCTCATTTTGAAGTGAAAACAGAAGCGGCAAAGGTCCACAATGGACCAAATGTCTTCCATCTTCTAGACACTGAACAAGCAACTGCTGTGTAGTATTCGCTTCGTATGGAAAGGCATTATGCCAGAGCTATGTCTGCAGCGAAACAAACTGAAAACATTTCTTCAGTGGACCCAGTGGCAAAAACATTTAAAGACATTTTATGGAAAAAAAAAAGAAAAAGAAAAAGAAACAAGGAAAGCCTTTGATAATTTAATTATCAGGCCTACGTTTTTTGTCTATCGGGTCCACTGAGTGCTGACAGCAGCTGGTTCTCCTTGCTGTTTTTTTCTTTTTCTTTTTTTTTTTTTCTTTTTTACAACTGGAAACAGCTGTAATGTCTGCCACATGTGCAGCTATCACCAGCCGAGCAGGAAACTGCTACAAAGTGACCTACATCTGCCCCAGGACAGTGTCTACCTTTTTAAATAAGAGAGCAGAAGGGAGTGGGCACTGCTCTGCCCTTAGACCTCAGATAAAAGAAAGTGGAGCTGGGTCTCTGAGCGCACACTGAGCTCTGCAGCCACTCCCTGCTTCAGCCACAGGGAATGCAGAGAACCTCAGGAAAGCAATGAAACTTCATCCTGCGCTTCTTAGTTGAACAGGCTTACGGGAAAGAAAGAAGGACCCTCAACCCCCCACCCCACTATTTATAGAAGAATGACAAATGGGGGAGAAAGAAGTGAGGTCTGGGTAATGGTTTATTCCCACCTAGGTTTTTTCACCTGCAGAGCAAATAGTTGGACATGCTGTGGTTGAGCAGAACAGCTTGACTCCAGAACTCCCAATGAGCAGAGGTCAATCTAGTCCTTGCCCAGGTTTAAACACTGTAGCCACAACAGGTGATGTCACTACAAATCAAGGTTATTGGACCAAGTCTCAGATGGACGTCCTGGTCCTTCTACATGGGAGTTTGGACACGCCTGTTGAAAGCTTTTCCTACCATATTCATGGTGGCTACACCACGGACAGTGCCTAACTTTAATGCACTGGAAATGAAGTTACCTGTGTTTCATTTTATGTCTGACAACCATTACCAGCCTCTTAACTCACTTCTGCTTCCACATAATGAGGAAACCATGAGGGCAACATCATGAATGACTCTTCAAGGCACTCGAGCTGAGTGTATGAGCAGCTTGCTTGGTGGGAGAGTTTTACTAAGCAGACCTACATCTTCATTGAATTTTTTTTTTTTTTTTAAAGCTCCAGGGTTCATATGGGTGCTTGAAATCCTTGGAAGTGCTGGAAATTTAATGCTGTGCTTTCAAGTGCTTGGATTTTGCCAAAAGTGCCTGAAATTGCAAGTTTTTCTTTCACAAATAAAATAAGTCCCTGTAGATCAACAGTTTGTGAAATACTCAGACACCATGCCACAGTCAAAACCACTTGAATCCCCTCACTTTTCCATTCTGATGCTATATGATGATATATAATCTGATATATAAGGGTGTGAAGAGTGTGTCATATGTAGTGCTCACAATGAGATGTTGTTTGAGGCCTTGGAGTTAACTCCACTGGGCAGCTGTGTTGGAAAGAGGAAAGCCATGACAGATCATATCCTGGGATTAGACAGTGAAATAAGCAGTCTGTTTTCTCTCCAATCTCCCTCTGGAGACCACAGACAGACATTGTATATTTGATTTGGCCACACTTTATATTAAACTGCTTTTAAGGGGGGGGCTGTGATATTTTTGGTTTTTTAAAGATTAGTAGATTTGCTTTTTTTTTTTTTTTTGCTTTTTTTTTGAACACACACCTGCCAAAAACTACAGTACAGTATATTCACACAGGTCTAAAGATGATTGGCATACACTGTAGTAGTAATTCAGTGTGGATCCACAACAGTTTTATGTGTAAATATGTGCAATTATTGACACATAACAGGACACTGTGAAAATGTTGAAACACCCCTAGGCTGCTTTAGCACAAAGCCATCTGGGGTTGAGGTGTGAGTTTGGTCTCCTATTCCCGTTATAATGCAATACAAAAATAAATGACATTCAAACAGCTGGCAGGATAATAGAGTGTTAATGACCAGGGCTGCCCCACACACAGGTGTCGTTTGGTTTGCTACAGCATAGGCAACACACACTCACTCACATGCAGTCTCTGGGTTCAGAGGTTTAGTGGGCCACCAGCGTTCAGATCTGTTGGCTCCAGCTCAGAGCTGCTCTGCCATCTCCTCCTGTCCTGTGTTGACATGCAGGATACCAGTGTCTCTTCCAGAGGAAACTCTGGCTTCTTTTACGTCTCCCTGGGAAGTGAGCCCCGCTGTCTTTGGCTCTTCAGACGGGGCTTCTGTTACACGCTGCTTCCGTTATGAAAAGACTTACTCATCCGTATCGTATGACCAGGAAGTTTAATATCAGCACTAGAATCATATGATTACACTAAATGAAATTTCTATTATCACATCAGTGGGTCAAATTTTTTTCTGTTTTCAGATCCCGATGCTCTCCATTATAAACGGATCCAACCCCTTTTTCATATTTAAACTCACCACAGACTGAGTGGATTCCATAAACTTATTTTTCCTAATGATTGCAGTTGCTCTACACTTTCCCCCGTTGTGCTCTCACCTCATTGACCTGCTGCTTGTCCAGGTGGAAGATTTGTCCGGAGGAGGTGGCGGCGATCTCCTCGTAGGCCCTGTAGCCAGGCTGAGAGCGGTCCCCACAGTCCCCGGTCAACACAAACACCACCTGGGAACGAAGCGGTGGAGGTGGGGGGGTGAGGCGGAGCAGGACAGATAAGAGGATTACCACTATACAGTGTTAGCTTTTCACAGAGTCACTTTCATTTGGCTCCAAAGTGACACTAATGCTCACTGTCGTACTTTACAAAGGCGCTGAGACCAAGAAACTTTGGCCTCCTCAACTGACCATCGGGAAGCCTCATTGGAATGTCGATCTTTCACAGCATGCCACTGCATTCATCTAAACACTGCAGCGTGATAAATGCAAATACACTCCAAACTATTTCCACCCAACCCTTTGACCTGATAACATCAGATAAGAGAGATTTGTTAATGTAACAAAATGCTTGCAGACATGTTTATTGTACTGTGTTTACATGGTCAGTATCTAGGTAAGGAGGAACCTTCATCATATGTGATGAATGGCACTGATATGTGGCTTTAAACAAAAAAGGTGGGATTACTGCATGTCTCTGGCCCTTATCAGTGAGGACCTCACAACTCTGTGTATTTTCTCGGGCTGTACCTGTGACTGACGGAGCTGCACCAGCTGCAGAACGTCTCTTTTCAGGCGGTAGTCTTTGGCTCTGGCATCGGTGAAGACGTAAATGAAGGATCCAGGCAGGGAAACCTCCAATGCCTTCTTTATGGCCCCTATACTCATCTCAGGGCAGTCGCCCCCACCCTGGGTGGCAGAATCAGACATTTTAACACAGTGATAAACTAACTATAAAATAAAAATAGGTAAATGTCATTCAGACATGCTAGTTGAAGAACAATAATGAAAAGTTTCCCTTCAGTATCCATCCAGGAGTGTTTACAGATACTCCAGTGTTAGGGACGACTCACTTTGCTGAAAAGGATTTTTCTCTGACGTGACACTACATTATAGCATTATCACATACAGTCATTAGCTTTTGTGGTCACACTGGCTCACTTACATAGTTACATAGTAGCCTTACACAACTGAGGTACACAAAGCAATAATCTGAATTCATGAAGAACCATACATTGTTTCTTCTGATACGATAATCATCCTATATGTCCTGGTTCCCACCTGCACAAACAGCTCTTGCAGATCCTGCTGGAATTTCCTAGGGTCAGTGGTGATTGACACGGGGCCAATATCTGCAAGTTGAGAGATGTAAATCATTACATGCCAAATAGAGACTTCAATGAAACAGGGCTGAAACAATTTTTTTCAGAAACAATTACATCTTTTTTTTACTATTTTCTCAACTAAAATGTGGTTAAAATCAAACTAAAAGATAAAAATACACATATATGTGTTATTTAGATAAGATATTTGGTTTTTCCTGGTGACTTTGATCATCTACAACAAAGAAACAGGAAAATAATAACATTTAATTAGCTGAAATGTTTTTTGCTTAAACAAAAAGTAAAAGCAGCTGGAAATAAAATGACTAATCTATTGATATATGGATAATAACTGAGTAACTGTTGCAGCAATACAGCTTCTGTTCAGTTCTGGTTGTTTTATATTCTATTTATCTCAACCAAAGAGGCCCGAGTCTCCAAAATGTCTGGAGTTTTCATCCAGAGAATGACTATATTATAAAAAAGTTCAGCCTCTGTAATATATATATATATATATATATATATACTTTTTAGAACAAAGCGATGTCACAGAGCTCTTTGTTCAAGACAGAAAATCAACCAGAGAACACAAGAGAGATCAACTATCAAACAAAATCACATTTTTCATATTGATTTGTTTTACATAAATCTGGCCTATAAATATTTCTTCTCTTTTTTTTCAGCAGTCAGCCTTTTCTATTGGGAGACTTATTTGGGTCTTAAGCAGCAGCAGACTCCAGTGCGATGGATAAGAGCCTGTCACAGACACTTGAGGGCCTTCTGGGGCAATTCCATGGTACAATAAACTCTTCAAGCAAAACACAGACAACGCTGTTTTTGCTGTCGGTCACTGCTGTCCATAAACTTTTCATTATGGTTGTTACAGAGAAGACCATCATCAGGTCGGGTTGGGCCTCATGATTCCTGTGTCCTTCCTTGTTATTGGAACATAGTTCTTGAGGCGTCTTTGTGATGATATAGAGCTCATACAGAGACACGTGTCAGCTGATTTTGATCTCATTTTTAATATACTTGCCCACAGCGGAGGCTTTCATGTTCCTGTCTTGTCCTTGTTGAGTGCCTGTAAAACACTGACAGCGCTGTCATCCCTCTTTGTCAGCCACTGGGGGCTTCTTTGCAATCTTTGGAAGTTTACAAGGTCCCCAGAGGCAGGGCACATTAAACACAAGACAGAATGTTGTGCGGTGTTAGTGCGAGCCCACCGTCCCCACCCCTCCTCCCGCCGCCTTCACTGGCTGAGCTGGGGTCTGCGAGGGTTTTCCAGAGACATGGATGGAGGAGGAGGAGGAGGAGTGGGGGTGAGGTGATTGGGGTAATTACACACAAGCAGACAGCATATGCTTCTCATCAGTGCCCCAACACCCTCCCCCCATAGAGCACTCTTATTTTCAAGCTGCAGCTTTCCCACAAGGAAAGAAAGGCCAGAGGAGGTGAGGAGCCTTACCTGTCCTACTGACTCGCCCAAGTGTTCTTCATTTATGTCTTACGTCAGTTTAAGTTCAAGTTGCTGTGAAGTGGATCTCTGATGTTGCAGCTGTGACTGTTTCTGCAGTTTCTGAAACATGTGCTGCACTTTGTTGTTTCTTTCTGAGTAGAACTTTGTCAATGACAGCTAAAGCCAATTACAGTCAACTGAGAATTAGAGTTAGTTTAACCTTACAGTATTATCCTGTTAAAGCTTTGATAGTGCGACAATCATTTACTGCTTTATATGAAGAAGCAGGTCCTGTGCTGTGTGAACTCTGTTCAGTGGCAAAGTAAGTTGTTTTTAGGTTGCAACAATAAACAAAAAAAGCTCAGATATTAAGATGACATGATGTGTAGCTGGGCAGTTTAGTTGTATTTAATAAAAACAGTACCTGGGTCATGGAAGGGGACCAAGACAAAGTTTTTGATGGGTCTTGTCCTCCGGCTCAGAGTCTTTTCCAAGATCCGTGAGGCGCCTTCTATCACCTGCTTCAGGTCGTCGTACATGGAGCCGGTAACATCGAACACAAAGGCCAGGGTCGAGGCGCTGTCACCGGAGCCATCCTCCTCCTCCAGCCGGGGCACTGCCAAGAGCCTGTGCGCGCTGATACAGAGCACCAAGACTAGGCACTTTAACACATCGGTCATTTTTTTTTACATTCACTGCATCTGTCTTTTGGAATAAAAATTTCAAAGTATAAGAAAGTTTAGGGGGAAAAAAAAGGTCCGATTTCAGAGAAACAATCAATCAAGTCTTGGAGCTGCTTCCAGACCGTAGAAAAGTTGTTTTGAACAATGCGCCTCAGCAGAAATGCATCAAAATACGGAGGGAGGGATTTCCACAGGAGAACATCCGTGCGTAAAGTTTGGAGGAGTGTGTGGACTGGATGTGTGTTGTTGAGCCCCTGGAGAGCTGGTGCTCTGACGCTTCAAACGGGGGCGGAGATGGTATTAAAAGGTTCCTGAGACCCAACCTGTGTGTGTGTGTAACTCGACCCCACTGTGACTTCCGGGCTTAAACCCTGTCCAACATTCCCCCTTCAATTCCATTTTTTTCTCGCGCAATTAAGCTTGGCCCCCGGAGACGCGCGTTTACGCAGCTTTACGCACATTATTCACATGGACTGTGTATTTTGAACACGGTGCGAGAATTGTCTCAGCAACAGCCTCGTTATTATAAATAGCCAAGCTAATTTTACTCTGAAATTATCCCCTTGGCACACGAATGGATGAAATAGTAGCAGCCTGGCGTGCCCCGCAGAAGTGTCACTGTCCCGGTGTGGACTGAAGTGTGTTATTGATAATTATTCTTAGTCATAGTCTAAGTCATGACATATAGTCTGAGGCCATGGTTCTCAAACTGTGGTACATGTACCGCCATTTGTACGTGAGATTCCCCTGGTGGTACTTGGAGGAAAATCAGAAATACCGTTCTACTGTATAAACCAGGGTATGTGATGAGAGCGGAGCTGAGGAATTTTGACCAGAGTGTGTAGAAAATTAAAGTCACCTTATCTCTTGCTCCATCTTAATCTAATTTCACTATACTAGTGTCTGAAGTATATGTGAGGAAGAGGATGATGATGAATAGATCTGCCTCCTGTGAAAAGTCCGTAACTGACTTTGCTCTGCCTTTTTTACACCACTGTATTTTAACGTTGGTGATAATGTGTTACTTCAAGAGCTCAGTATTTTCTCAGGCGGTACTTAGTATTAAAAGTTTTAGAACCACTGGTGTAAGGAGATTAAATCTCACAGAGGAAGTCAGCCCACGTCTAGTGAAACTAAACAATTCAGTGCATTTATCTGAAATACAGTGTCTGGAACTATTTTTGATCCTCTTTGTCTTTTGTCATACTGAGTTCCAGTTATGTATTTGAAACTAGATGGAAAAAACACAAAGTTAATGAATGATACACACAAAATAACAAGGGTAGTCGCACACCAAAGCTCCGGTTCCTCCCGTTGTCCTACTTCCATCTGTCTCTCACAGAACAGAGAGCAGGTATGAGCTTGCAGGCCCAGTGAGAACATGGCAGCTCAGAAAGTAGCTTCTTCACAAAAACCACTGAGCATAATTAATCCACCAATCAATGGCAAGACATGACACTTTTTATGCAGCTTCATTTTGCATTGTTAGTCACACACTGCAGAGCAAGCTGGTATGAATGATTCAGGTTCAAAGCAAAACAGGCACCAAAGAGCTTGACAGGAAATTGTTCCGTATTTTTATATTAAATATGCTCAGTGCTTTGCTGGATTGATTGGATTTTAAGTTTCAAGTACAATGCAGTGGGACGTGTTCAATTGTCAATAACTGTCAATAACAGTGTGGTACAGATACAGTGTGACAGTTATTACTTTCATACATACTTTAGGCAAGAGGCGCTAACATTAGTGTGTTTCCCATTTTGAAGCTGCAAAAACAACACAATTCTGATGCTTAAACCAAGGAAGGATAAAGGGGAAATGTCAGAGACAGTAGAGCAAATTATTTTGTTGTTTTTATGATTTGCAATACCACTGTTATGGAGTCCTATTCTATCTATACAGTAGATGTCACTATTTCTTACACACTGGACCTAGTAAGACATCTGAGCTCCAGTCATTTCACATGGCAGCTCCATACAGATATTCAAGAACAGGTAAATACAATGTTCAGCACACTGTCAAAGAATACAGGAAGAGAAACGTTAGCCACTTGAATGCATTTTATTCTGTGCTCTTATACCGCTAATCAACAGATAAATGACATTTATCATTTAGCAAATTATCATTTTTCATACGGCTTAAAATCAGTGAAGCAAATAAAACATCTCAATGCTCTGATTTAAGTAAACCAAGAATGAAAAAAAGGCATCAGCACATGCTCTGGCCTCACACACAGGACAAATACTAAGTGGACAATTGCAACCACAGAGCTCGCAAAAGCTTTACAACCAGAGTTGATTTCTGTTTGTGCCTCTCAATGACCACGGCTTTGTGTATGCAGAGGGCGGGGAACAATGCTCACAAAAGAAATAATGAGCCTCAGTTCAGATGTAAGCTGTGAGAATTCAGTGTGTTGCCCGGTCATTTTATTCAGGATGTGGCTGTGCATCCTCGCAGACACTAGACGCTCCTGCTAACAGGGAAATGAAAGCACAATAGGATGCACAGACTGCAAACATAGTAAAGTGATCCATAGAAAAGCCCCCACTTCTTCAGCACGTCGTCTACAAATAAAAAAAAAACCCTGTTCACCCAGGAACAGGAAACTTCAGAATGTGAGAAATAAATAAAGAAAAACTATCCCACAACAGTGATTAAAAAATACAGTGCAATACATTTCAACACATTTGATAAAAAATAAAACTTCATTCCATATTTATGAGAAAATTCCCATAAATGCAGCAAAGCAGAAAATAAATTACATTTATATTTACATCATACAGTGTACACAATACTTCTTTGTGACTTGAAGCTAGTGTTCACATTTTCACCTTGAAATACGTACATTTGTCCAGATTTTGCCATTTTTCTCTGAAGCAGTAGCACAGTTCCGTTGCGCATTTCTGGTGCATCCACTGGTTTACAGTATGTGAACAAGACACACACCAACATTTCAGAATACAAGTTCCTCGGTCAGTGCCACACAGTTGTAGAAGCACGGATGAATGAGTTGACGTCTCTGTCACATCAGAGGATATACAGTATATTTCTTTACAATCCTTTGGGGAAATTTTGACTAACAGCTATTTCATGCGGATGCCGTACGGCTGTGTGACCAAAGTTTGCAGTCCCCTTCTTCTGGGTGAACAAGTTGAATGTGGCTTCCTCCTGTTTCAGGTGTGATGGTGCGGAACTGGCATGGGTTGCGTAGAAGGATGCTGAGTTTGGTCCATCTGATGAATCAAAAGAGGGTTTTCAACCAGAGCAAATTAAACTTTCTTGTGTGACCCATGAGAATGTTATGCACAAGGAGGAAAACACTGACAAAAGTGAGTGCATTACTAAAATATGTCTTGACAATCATACTTCACTGTTGACAAAACGCTGAGCAGAATAACAGTAACAATTGGCACCAGCTGATGCATTGCAATCTGCAGTAAGTGGAGAGGGCTGCCTCGCTGTTCACTCAGCATTGCAAGATGATTTGATTGCCAGCAAACAAGTGGGACATTTGAATAATTCATAAGAACAAACTGAGAGAAGAAAGTGGCTTCTTGATTTAGCTTCCAGCCCACGAAACTAATTTCCTTTCATTAATATTTTTGTTTTCCTTAGACAAAATAGAAATACACAGCATTATCACAGAGACAAAGTGTGTCCTGGGATTGAAAATCAGCCCAAGCAGTGAGTGTTCTGCAGACTCACCTTACAGTGCTACACAAGCCCATCATAGAGTGATAGTGCCTGAACAATTGAGGGGTCTGCCTTTGAGCCCTCCTGAAACTCCTGCAGAGTCAGCTTCCCATCTGCATTCTGAGGGAGGAACAAGAAAGCAGACGTAACAGAGGCATGCTCATGCTTTAACACACTGTCACCAGAAGGGGGAGAAAAAGGCTCTCCAGCTAAATCCTGCTCTTCTCCATGCTGTGCAGTTGGACTGATCTTTGGTTCAGCGCATTTGGATGGTTGCCACTTTCTGCCATTACAAATCACACAGTGCTGCTGTGCTGCACAGCTCGACCAATAGGCTGATCTTGGCAGTGGTGGGCCGACAAACACACCCAAGCAGGCTGCGTCTCAGCTTTCACTAAAGATGAGGGAGTCTTGGGGCTGAGGAAGTGGATATAGCACAGAGGGATAATAGTGGAGGGCACTACTGTGTATGAGATGTTTATAGACTGCAGTCTTTGTTAGTGAAGCTGCAGTGGCTACAGCCAACAACTCTACATGTCAAAGCCCCGAGGGTTGCTTTATAGTGAATGAATAACTGTATTAAATGAACCTTTTAACTTTTAATGTACCTTTTAACTGTATTAAATGAAAGAAAAGTAAAGGCAGCTTGAGCATTATTATTCAGTCTTTTCATATTGATTTCAATATCAAATTTCGAACCTTATCCATCATCGCAAAAATCCGGTCCACACGCTTTTCTGGTGTGTTTTCCTCTTCTGGCAGCTCCACTGTGTTTCCCTAAGATAATCAAGTAATTCCACTTTAAATATTTTAACCTTAAACACTTCTGTAAAATGTACAAAGTTTCAGAACACTTACCACCATCTGATATATGGCATCCACGATGTTCAACATCTCATCACGGGTAATGTAGCCGTCATTATCAAGGTCGTATAATTTAAAAGCCCCTGTGTAGAGAAGGATTTTAAAGGAGTTTCATGACTATTCCCGGCAGTCTGGCTAATAATCTTTTATTTGCTGTTTTTTTTAGGAATGCAATGCATAGCAGTGGATCCTAAATCCTCCTATTTAAATGGTGGGAAATAGAAGAGGAAGGTGCACAAACTTACATCTCAACTTCTCATCCAGAGTGCCCCGAGAAGTCACTGACAAGGCCTGGATGAACTCGGAGAACTCGATGCGTCCATCCTGGAGAAAAGGGAGAGAAGGAGTAAGGTAAAGGCTCAGAGACGTGGTGAGTGTTTTGCTTCACCAGGTAAACATATATTCACAAACTCCTTTCTGTTCCTTTCAAGATGTCCTTTCTGTATTCTGCTGAAAATGGGGCCAGACGTTGCAGCTGCTATTTTTGCCCTGCACATGGCTCTCTCCTAAGGCAGGAATATGTCACCTCAGGTCATTAATAGGATGGATGCTACTGACTCATCACCTAAAAGTTACAACACTCAAACAGACAACCTCTGCATATATGAGGGGAAGATTTTTTTTTTTTTTAGTCAAGGACTCCACATCACAAATGGGCTTAGTCGATAAAACTGTCCAACGGGGTAGAAAATATTCCTCTGTGACACTTGCTGCCTTTTGGCTTTGTCAGAATCCCCTGTGTCCATTTGTTATAGCAGAGGCTCAAAAAAATCCAATTAACCTCCCAAAACGGTGGCCTGCAGTGTTGTTCTGTGAGGCCACAGTCTGTGCAGCAGAGAGAGAGCGGCGTACTGTGCTAATACAGACAGTCATCCAGTAGAAAAAAGGAAGCTCAGAGTGGCACAAATGGTAATGATTCAGACCAAGTCATCAAGTTATGACCTCCAGCCCCAAGCAACTGTATAAGACTCTCTAAAAAAACTGAAGCAATGCATAAAAGAAAACGCTTTTCACATCCTCAGAGACATCACCAGCTTGAGCACCACAAGCAGTGTATATACTGTAAGTTGGGCTGGGAGTTCAGCCCATATACTTTGGTCAGTTCATAGTCTAGGCTTGTCCCCATCCCAATCGCGAGTATCTGAGTGCAGCCGATCTGGGCCTTTTCTAACTGATCAGGAGTCGGCAATCACCCTGATCATTTACACCAGCAGCAGGTCTTTCCACAAGTGCTGGCTGTCTGCGAGCAGGTTCTTTGCTATTTTTTCATAAACGGTGTACTACTGCTGATTGGGACATCCCTTAATAAAGGATTATGTTGTAGCATCACATTGTGCAGCTGCAGCTAAACTACCTGTAACCACTGTGTCCAGCCACAGCTCCTGTTTCACAAGCTTCACCGCCTTGGGCTCAGCTGACTTTATCACTATCAGACATCTGACCCGACAAACAATCCAGAAGTCATTCATTGCTGATTACATAAGTCATAAAAACTGTTCAGTGCATTCTCTAACTATAGGGTGTCTGACTCTAATAAAGGTCATAGATAAACATCAGAAACAGGGGTAACACAGAGCCTCTTAATTGAAGTCAATAAACCTCGAGCTGCTCATCAACATCCCAGGAGCTCTGTAGCTAGTCAACCTAAACACAGAGTGTCTAATCTTGTACAGCTGCAATTAAGTTGATAGCTTCACCCTAATGTGACCTCCTTAAAACTTGCTTCGTCATCTTATTGTAAAACATGAATAAAGCTGAACATAAACACCTTCTGTAAATCAATTGACACACCACAGGTGGTTTAATATATGTATACTTAATTTTCAATTAAGTATACATATATTACATTGTATAGTCTACAAATAAATAGGTTAATTTTAAAGATGGGTGAGCTGAATTTATTAAGCATGTCACTCTGGTAAAAAACCAATCTAATACATGCATTCAAGCTTCAGGCAGACTAGCCTACAGGTGCATGCAGAGCACCACATGGCTCTCACAACAGACAATGGCAATAGACATTTTCAGATTTACAACAAATTGTTCGATGTGGCTCATCCTCACTTGTGGTTTAGCACTGAAAAAAATGGATGTTGAAAGATGACATCTGCAGGCCACGTCAGAATCTGACTGCCATCAAAAACAGCAAGACGGCTAAATCGCTTCACCATCTGGGAACCATCTGTGCCAAAGTTTGTTAGACTCATGTCGCCAAACAAGAGCAACAATAAATATTATTCAAACAAGTGACCTAGTACAATACCAGATATTTTAACCAACGCTAAATATTGTACCCACAAAACACCTATATCATGATTTCTGGCACAAAACTGGGGGTTAACAATTTTATGTTGCTATGGACGACCATTGCTTAGTTGAGGACAATTTTTGAGATCAATTTTTAGGTATACTGCATACTCTGATCGTGGAATTTCTAGTATTTCCTGCATATAATGCCCACATGATTTTGATCCCACTCCAGCAAAAAAACTGTTACACTTCATTGTTCAAATCAAACAGTATTCACTCAAATGGTGTTTGAATAATTAGCCTTTTGTATACAAAACTAAGGCCCTCCAGTTCTCATGAAAAACAAAATGTGAGCAGCCCTAGTCAGAATAATAAAAGTTTTTTTTTACTCTATGTTGCCCTTTCATTCAATGCAACTCCTTGCTGGCCAGAAAGAAGGAAGTGCTGTTCAGTAGCTCTACCCAATAACTTTTAACGTAAATCTCCTCACAAAACAAACAGCCAGTCCAAAGCTATTAATCTGCCATTCTGAAAAAACTAAGGTAGCATGATATTTATTCTGCCTTGCAGTGGGTCAAGGCGACATACAAACCTTATTTTCATCAAAGACATTGAAGACAAAGGAAGCAAACTTTGTGGGATCTCCAAAAGGAAAGAACTGTTTATATATCTTCTGAAAGCCCACAGCATCGAGCTGACCACTTGGACAGTCTTTAATGAAGCCTTTGTACCTGAGAAATAAAGCAGAGATAGAGATTAGTTTAAGGTAAAATGTCATTCATAATGTATCAAGACTAGATAATCAAGACAAAAATGGACAGTAGGGATGAGGGAAGTTAAAAAACAGCCATCACTGACTCACTTTAGAAGATCAAAAAGGTAAAGTGCAAAGCTATTTGTCTTGTTCACTTGTTCACTGATAAGACAATTGCCTTAATCCAATAGCAGGCCCAGAGTGGGTAACGCTAATCAAATTACTTTCTATTCCTCCTCTGATAATATGCATAGATGATAGATAAGTCTGAGAGCTTCCTCTCGCCCGTGGAAACGGCATTTCTAGAGAGCAACTCAACATCTCTATTAGCCTAAATATAGAAGCATTTCATAAGCAATTTCAAGCGCAGTCACTCAAAGGTAGGTAGTTTCCTTATATGTCTTCATAAGGGAACACTGTAGCCTCACAGTCTAACGAGACTGTATCAGGTCAGGGAGCAATGGAGATGGTGTCAGCCTTTACAAAAATAATAGAGAAGCAGTAAAAATAACTGTGTCTAGTTATAAAAAGCACTGCAAAAAAAAAAAAAAAGCTTTTTACTCTTGATCATCAGCAAAAATGACGCAAGTGCACACAAAGAAGCACTGCATGTTCATCTTTGATTCCGTTAAGGCAGTTCAAGCTAAAACAAGGGTGTAATTAAGGCCAGAGAGAGAGAGAGAGTGAGAGTGATGAAGAATGAAGGTCGAGAGAGATCTTTTCCACTGACATTCTGTCTCTTCGCCCGGCTTAAACTCTACTTTTAATCTGCCCGAGAGATAATGAAGAGAGTTTTCCATAGTCAAAGAGACAGACAGACGGATGAGAAGCTGGAAAAAAGTTTCAGCAAGTAGAGAAGTGAGGAGAGAGCAGAACCATGTAATTCTCACATTTGAATTATCTAGAGATTCAGGGAAATGAAACCCTAGCTCTATATAATGCAGAGTAAAACCTTTTTGGTATTCAGAGTGCACAACATACAATGCACCTCATAATCCACTGCCAGCCCATTTCACCAGAATTTGTTGGACATTTTCTAATTTGGACATTTGGAATATTATAGCTAAAAGGCTGAATTAAACTGAAAAATACTCTGTAGTTTATGTGGGTGTCCATATATATAAGCAGAAAAGGAATAGTCTGTATCTATGAGGCAATGTATCTGCACTTACATCCTCTTAGTATAATTTTAAGACTTTAAAGAAGCAACAATCTTCAAATCCTGAGTGTTTTATTGTTCACTCACTATCCTAAAGATGCTGCAGTAAAATGACAGTAATGACAAAGTTACTCGTGTCATAATAAGCTCCCCTGTGCTGCGATTCAAGTAAGGCTGCAATAAGGAATTAGTATTCCTTATTCCTATTAGTCAATTACTAAATCAATTGCCAACTATTTTCATAATCTGTTAATTGTGTTGACTCGTTAGGTTTGATGAAACAAAAAGGTTCTCTCATTTCAGCTTCTTAATTGTGAATATTGTCTGGTTTCTTTGGTCCTATATGACAGTCAAGTGAAATATCATTGGTTAGTTGACAAAAAAGTAAAAACTGACAGTGTCATATTTAACCATGGATCAATACAACTCATTTATGAATCAAGAAAATAATCCAAATATCACATGATCGTAAACATGTGTGTCACAAACCTGATTTAAACAGGGCTATATTTATAGATGTATGACCACGATGTGTGATCAGAGATTAAGGAAACAGGCTACATTAAAATACTCTCTCATGCAAGTTGTTGATATATTTAAGGCATGTAATATTTTTACATCCTGTTGTTTGTATTTTGTTGTCTGATGTGATAGCTCTCTGCTGCTGCTGCTCAGAGCAGACACACTTTCACTTTTAATCTCCAAATTAAAAAATGACAAATTACACATGGGTTTAATATTTACAAAAATAAAAAAGTATTAGAGCAGCTCTTTTTTTTCTGAAACCATGCTCTGCAGTGTTTCAGAAAAATAGATCGCAATAAAAAATTTAGGTGGTTAAAGACACTGCTGTGCATATTTTAAAAATAGCCTCTTTAATTCTTAAAAATTAATTAATTCAGTCCCTCTTCAATCTATTGTCACATCTGTTTATGTTTTTAACCTTCATTTTATTTTAAAGTTTGTCTGTGTATTGGCAAGAATCTATAGATACAGTTCACATACTGATACAGGGGTGACAATGTGATATATTGTGATACATTGGCATACTATAAGCATATGATAAACTATCACACCATGGAATACTGTGAGATTTTAGTGTATTGGTATTGTCTTACACCCACATTGAGAGTGAAATCTCTTCAACACGTGAGTCCTAGCCAAGTCAGGGTCACTTAATAGCATCAAAAACCAAGCTTTGTTTGACAGAAGGCTGTTTTGTGTGATGTGATTTTCTGTTCCGTCACAGTGAGAGGACAATTCTATCTCAGTCAGTCAGCGGACTGTGATTGGTACCCCAACAAAAAGTGGGATGGTACCAATTGGTTATTTTGCTAACGTTCACACCATTTTACAGTTGAAATACAAATAACTGCATAATGTACCAAACTGAGCCACACGATGTTGTTTGCTCACTGTCAGTTGTTCATCAGTCATAATCAGAATCAGTTTCATTTGCAAAGAAGTTATCATAGCAAGAAGTCTGACTTGGTGACACTGGTGCTAAGACACATATACACACTGTACTTGATGTAGTGTAATAATACTGCAACCACACTTTGGACTTGCAGGGACACAGCAGACGTGACACTGTGCATCAGACTCAACTGTGAGAGCCAGCATGAGGATACAGTATTTATTACTGGCACCAGCTCAGCTCCTTGGCATATTCCATGGTAGCCTCGCTAAAGAACTTTCTCTTGCTCATGCCCAGCTGGCTGGAGCATCTCTGCACTATGGCATTTTGTTATTGATTTCAGGTGAGTCTCAGGCATATTAATGATGTTCCCTCTGAGGAGAGTAAGAAAGGGGAACAAATTTAAAGCACAACAATGACATTTGTCTAACCCTGCTAATTCTTCTCTGTCTGTGCCTGTGCTCTAATTACACACCATCTGGCATTTCCCCTGGTGAAATTTCCTCTCATCCCTCACACTCAGCCGTGTTGATTGCTGCTGATCTTCAAGTGAAGACTCATGCAAACTTTCTTGTGAAAGACGCTGTCAGAAAGATGGTGAGCTCACTGACTGAACAGCCTGGGGGGGTTAAGATGAGTGGAGGTGTGGGGGTTGGGGGTATTCCACCCCAGTGCACCCAGGCTGATCTAGTGACAGGCCTGCTTTAAGGCTCTGGACCTGCCAATGCCCAGCGATCTGTCTAATGCTGCTGCTGCTGCTGCTACCGCTGCCAGTGTGTAGCTGTGAATGTGCCCCAGCACATTCCCCCACAAACATCGACTAGCACTTGAGGCAGAGCTCTTTTCTTTTTTCATGCATGCAAAATTAGGTCGTGAAATGCAAAACCAAAGGAGGAGAACTGAAGTGTGAACATGGAAGAGCAAGAGCGATCACTTTATTACATTGCTCCCTCCTCTGACACACACTCGTCTTTGTTTTGCATTTTCCAAAGAGACAATAGTCTAACAGGAGCATGTATTGAGCAAAAGCAACTTCTACACTACACCGTGGTTGAGTCACCACTGTAATGAAGATGTATTGTCTCTTATCCATTTGCCTGCAGCCATCAAAGTGTGCCTGCAGAAAAACACAACAGCACTGAGACCTGACCTGGCCCAAGGTGTCTCATTCATGCACCGTATATGATTTACTGTGATCTGTCTAAGTAGATGTTATAACACTGAGTGCAGGCTGAGAGGAGACACAGGCTAGACATCTACAAGATTATGCTGGTGCAGTTCACACTGGCTCATAGATACAGGAAGTGACAGGAGGGGTTACAAATCACCATCCTCGTGGAGTTTCATTGGCCATGTAGTCATTAGGAGCCTAAAAGTGAAAAAAAAAACCTTGTGTGGCCTTTTTTCTTTTATATCAGTTATCTGTTTTTAAAAATAGACCAAAAATGTTGTTGACGATTACGTCATGGGAATGTTTATATCAGTGTTATCAGCCTCTAAACGCACTCAGTCTCAGTGAGGCTTCTAAGTCATTCTATTTTCAGAACATATCTGTCTTCAGGATAGTGTGAGGGAGATGGCTTTAAATTAACTATCACACCAACTGTAAATATACTAAAAATAAACCAATTCCTGATCCTAATAGGCCAATGGAGCTTTTGTAAATAAGTCAAGATGAGACCCTCTGATTCCTAAGAGCTCTGCTGGTAAAGACATAAATGACCAGTCAGACATACTGTAAGCAATGGAAAAAGTCACATACAAGATGAATGCACACACTTACCACTGCTGCACCTCTTTCTCGGTAACTGTAAGAGAAAATAAACAATAACATTAGTTTTAAGAAAAACTTGGGTCGTTCAAGAAAAAAGTATCTAGCTGTTGAAGCCAAGTAGTAGCATCATTAATCATTTTGGCCCACTACTTTCTAACACATATCTTCTGATGTGACCAAAAATATTCAACAATGTCAATATGTAATTATTACAAACTAGCCATGTTTAGCTGTGGGTGCAGGACTCATGAGTTCAAGCACACTATCAGAGGAGATGACTAATCACTTCTCCCGACCAGCATGATAGAGAACAAGTGGGAGTAAACCCCAGGGAGCCGCAAAACGACAAACAAGGCTGAGAAAATGAAGGTCAGTCACACATTTAAGAAAGACAGCATTTTAGGAGGTGGGATGTTATCATGCCCACACAAGCATCTTTATCTGCCAGTATCCCTCATGACTTTCTCTTGTCTCTTTTCTTTCTCTAACCTGAGCAATGTTAGCTCCCTGGCCCCTGAGCTTACTAATGAAAACAAGGGCTGAAAATCAATAGCATTAGTTTAACCCAGTGGTCCTTTGAGAGAGACTTTCTGAATTCATGCTGCTCTAAGTCTGAGAATAGATGTCATCTTCTACCACTTGTGGTGGGCCTAAGGCAACACAAGGCCTATAAACACAACAAAGAGCTAGTTAGTTAATTGATAATGTCCTTTTAATATTTAACCCTGAACAACTCATAGTCATGGTTACTCCAAAAGTATACAACACGGAAGCAGAGTGGGAAAAGAACAAAAAGTAGAGAATATAGTAAAAGTAAACACTGAAAAATCTATCAAATTTACTACAATTATTCAACACTTGCCTCATACAAAATACAATGCTGGGCAAAAGTCTTAGACCACCATAATTAGACAGACATAAAAAACAACAAAGCTGGTGGTGGCCTGACACTTTTTACAGTATATGTGTATGTACATATACAATACATACACATTTTGTAACATTTATCTTTGAGATTGACACAAATACTACATTATGAGAGTGACTGAAGTGCTGGATTGTGTTTCACCATGAAACTCATCGTGTGACCCTTTCCTAGGCAATAAATGTCAGGTCAATCTCACAACCGTCAGACAAGCTACCATTAAATTGGCCTAAAAAATCAGTGTAGTCAAAAACTGGGGCAATTTACCATGGCTATGATTTGATGATTAAATCCTATTACATAACTCAGTCAGAGGCAATGGGCAATAATGAAATCAGGAGAATGGAGGGTCCACTCAGCCCGGTTGGCCCTGCAGGGTCTGCTTGAACACATTGTGAGTCTCTTCATGGCTTTGACAACTTACATGTTGCTACATGGGCTCAGCCCACACCCTGCAGGCATTTTAATAGGACTGCTGGTCTTTGTGTGTGATGCCAGAACAGACATAAAGATGTGCACAACTAGGCTGAATTCAACTCCCTGAAGTAAAGGTGAGGCTGCAACCTTTTGTGAAATATACTGTCTATGTAAGCCTTCACTGAATTCAAAAGGGCAACACATTTTTCTTAAGATGAGAACTACAGCAAAGCACTGAACGGACAACAACAGATATCATTTTAAACTAAACAAACCATACTTATGGCCTGTCCTTGCTGGATGCTTATCAATTCAATTCAATTCAATTCAATTCAATTCAATTCAATTCAATTCAATTCAATTCAATTCAATTTTATTTGTATAGCGCCAAATCACAACATACATTATCTCAAGGCACTGTACATAATAAGGCCAAAACCTTTACAATATTATCAACAAACAGGTCATTATTTTGGGGGGGGAGAGGGACAAAAATATATCCTACTTCTTCTACCTCTTAAACAAAAAAGTGAATAGAGACAGAGACAAAGTCCCCAATACGTCAAGAACCAAAATAAGGTGTTGACTAAAATGACAGACAAAGCGTCTGCTGGGAGAGTGAGAGAAAGAGGCAACAGGATGAAGGAAAGTAGAAATGATAGAGTGCTTTCAAGTAAAGCAACAAGAGAACAAGGGAGAGGGGTCATGCTAGCAGAGAGGTCTTGGTGCCCCTCTTAGCAATACTAACCAGACAAGATCCTAATTATACTATTCCATTCCTTGCTCAAAGAGGGCAATTAGGGGATAAAGTCAGGCAGAAAGGGTAAAAGGGTAAGAGAGGGAGGGAGGGAGGGAGGGAGGGAGAGAGAGGGCGTAAGTAAAGGACAGCAGCAAGCAGCCCAGCCCAGCACGAAGCCCAATTTTCCTCCACAGTAATTTCCTGCCACAACAGCCTTCCTAGGATCTGCTGTGGAAAGACTCACCATAAAAAAAAACAACACTGTCAGTGAGCAGCCAATGGATGTCAACTCCCACCCACACCTGCACACTGTACTGCTTAAATAACAATAATTCTAATGCTGTGGTCTAAAAATAACGTACACATGATGAACGTAGCGTCTTCCAAGCATTAAGTAAGAATGAATTATTGATCTCTGCTTAAATTTGATGAGAGTTGTGGTGAAAAAGAAAGAAAAGATCACAAGTAAATAAGTTGGCTCTAGTACAGTGAAAAATGCAAGTGTCGTCAGTCTGCAATGTCCTTGTATGTGGAGAGGAATAACAAGAACCCATGTGCTTGCAATGCTGTTTACAGGTTTTAGGTTTAAGTTGCTCCCTTCCACCTATTTCTCTGAGTCTCCATCTAGTAATTCCATTGATAATGGAAATGAAGTAAGGAAATTAATGATTTGATGAAATTGGTTCATATTTATCAATTTATCTTTCTGTATCTACATTTATAAAATATATACATAAACAGGGTCCATGGACTACATATTAAACCACATCCTCATCTCCAAAACCCCAACTTTATAAATATATCCATTTACTATTTGCATCCAACTTAAATGCAAATTTAGATCAAACAGGGGGCTTGCTCCCAGCTGACATTTATTTGTAGCTCCGTTTTATCAATTATGACAAAATGGTTGTAGCATCATCACAATATATCTCAACAGGCAGGGCTATGTAATGTAAAACCTGAGTAGAAAACAAAGGGTGAACATTTAACTAATTAATGTTAGGGATTCCTTTAACAGATTGTATATTAATTTACATATGGCAAGAAAATTTGTCAGTTATTATTAAACAGTTATGCAAGGTTTCTTTGCAGAAGTTACTCACAGTAGGTTTTCCTTGTCAGCTCCTCCACCACCTCTGGTTTGAGCTTGCTGTTTGATTTACCCATGATCTTCAGCTCTCCTCCACACTTCCAAATCCACTTTGGCACGTAGCACCTGTTACTACCTCCTCTCCGATCTGCTCCTCTGCCAAAAACATACAGCAAACGTGGGCCAGTTTAGGTGCAATTATGCTGATGAAGTAAGGGAAAGCCACTTCTGTTTTGGTTTGAAGGGAAAAAAAAACAAAACAAAAATAACTTCCATTCAAGCTCAATGAGTTTATCATTCTGTGTGGCTCACTGTAGCTGTGGCCATGATCTGCTCAGTCATCAGCACTGACACTCCAGACAGACGAGTCAAACCGCCCAGAAGACTCGTGAAGAGGGTCTAGTATGTTGTTGAGTCTTTACAAGTGCTGCTGAGTGCCTATATGTCCTCATATCTTCGCAGCAGTCCGTGGGCGAAGAGTGGCGTTTGGATGCATTGCTACCTCCGTCCTTGGATACGAGAGTCACTCAGTGGCTGGGTTAAGCATGCTCACTCCCTCACAGTTATTCTCTGTTCTTCTCACTCCTCCCACCCCTCCTTTCTCACCACTATCTCTATTGCTCTGGGTAAGTTACTGTAGAAAAGAATCCTCCCTCTTGACAGCTGAGATAGGGACGTGTGTAAACTAAAACACAATGAACACAGCTCGCCTTGGATGCAGCACGCTGCACTTTGCACACTCTCAGAGCATTCACTCTAATTTTATGCAGACATAACAAAGAAAAAGTAAATGGTCTCAGTAATAATTGGAAGAAAGCAAAAAAAAGAAGAAATGTCCCTACATGGTACAACAGTTCTAGATGCCAGCTGAATGGTGAAAAAGGGATCTGGTCATGTTCTTAAAATAAGCATGTGCGCTGTCTGCCGAGCTTATGGGCGGATTTGAAGAGTGACAGTTTTCTTTTCTGCTCCGTTCTGACTCACAATGCTCCCTCCTTCCTGGCCTCACAACAGCACAGAATGGTGATTTTTGCCTCTCAGTGTCACATAAGACACAAGATGAGAAATAATGGAATTTCTTTGTATCACAGGCTCGGCATTGGCACGCACTGATGCCTCGCCACAGCAGCTGTCTGGGCTAAAGAAAAGAAAACCACTGTGTGTGTACTCGGCACCTTCACTGCGAACATCTGCTCTTCACATCCATAGTCGGTGATGTCCTTCTGAGGGATACCATGCTGGTAATCACCATCCTGTGTTTGCTCAAGTGCTGTGGTCCTGGATATTACTTATATTCTATGAAGATACACAGACAGAGAACTGTTACAAAGGGAAATACATTTGCCTTGGTTTACACCAAAGATTCCCAAACTTCATCATATAAAACAACATTTAAGTAAATGGATAACAGATAAAAGAAATGTCCCTGGTGAACGATCACCATGAATAATCAATGTCTCGATAGTGATCAAACTATTGACTGAGTAGCCCTATGTTGTGTTTACAAATTAAAGCCAGAGTGCGTAACTTTCAGATAAATGTCTGTTGCCTTCAAGCCATTCACAGATGAGTTCACACAATGCTGATCAAGCCCTTCAGCTCCATGCGAAAACATTTCTCAGTATAGCAGTATTTTTAAAACTCATATCAGCCAGCAACTTTCCCACACTGTGCACAAGAAGTGATTCATTTTGTGTCATGCGTGACAGAGGCAAAGAGCGCACACAACCGCAACAAAGCGCAATTAAAGCAAGGTGGCTGACCAGGCTGCATTGTGGTTGTTTCAGATGTGGATCCTCTTGCGAATAAACCCGGACATTCAGCATTTTGACGGTATTAACCGTCATCAGGGCACAATTTATGTAGAGGCATTGGCAGTGTTTTGGTAATTACTCAGAATTCCTTAGGTATGAAGGAAGGAAGGAGTGGACTATGCACTTCAAATTGGAATCAGAATTGGCAACCGCTTAATCACCAAATGGCAGCGACTGCACTGTAGTCATAATGTATTTCATTCTAGGGCTTATTATTTTCATATTTGATTAATCCGTTGATTAATCGAGTACTTGTTTGGCCCACAAAATGTCAGAAAATGTTGATCAGTGTTTAACAAACCTGGAAATGATGATGATGTTATATATATTTGCAATTACAGTGTCAAGAGTAGATTTCTTCTCCAAATTTGCTCAGCCCTACCCCCATGTGTGGACCACGGCCCACAATGAGGGAAGCACTGTTTTACACGCATTGAATGGCAAATGGAGAGTGTAATCACCTGAAGCTACAGACGCATGAGCACCGACTGGAAAATCACTCTACACACAGCCAGCGACCTTTCTCCTATCTGCCAAAGCAGCTGGATGAAGCCGGCGGGCAGGGAGCACCGTGGGGCGAGGAGAGGAGAAGTGCAGCGGCGGCTGCTGAAAGTAACCAGCTGAATGAACGGGATTCAATACCAAGCAAATGAACTGTGGCGTTAAGTCTATGTAAGTGAGCCTCGTAGAAACAGGTGGCTAACGCGCGCACACACACACTGAATCAGACAACACATATGAAAGTGCGCTTTGTTCACATGTGTCCATGCTCTGTATTTATTGTTGGTGGACAAGACGCAGCAGTGTGGGATGTTGCCTGGCAGCACCATAGCAACGCAGTTTATGGCTACAGTACAGCAGTGCTAGGTCGCGACGTTAGTGCCCATGTTGTCACTTGAAGCTAGTTCACTAATTTAAAATAAATAAATAAATAAATAAATAAGGAAACACCTCATGTGAATAAAAAGCTTGTTCAAAGTGGTTGCTTTACCTTAGCAGCAGAAGCGGAGAGTCGTCGTTCGGGGACCCCGACAGAGCCTCCTTCTCCGCTGAGTTCCGGAGGGAGAGAGCGAGTAGAGAACGGGCGACTGCTGCCGCCGCCACCGTCTGCCAGTCTGCTCCGCTGCCTGTGATGCCGCCGCCGCCGCGCCGCTCCGCCGCTCCGCCGCCGCGCCTCCTCCGCGCCTCCGTCAGGCTGTGACGTTGCTGCTGGCAGCGGGCAGAGCTGCTCTGCTCTGAGCCGGAGACATGCTCACACACTCGCTCCTTTGTATGAGCGTTTACACGTGTCGTTCCATGTCGAGTTAAGGTTTATTCTGCCCACACTCACTTTCTGACCCATAGCCCCACTGCCGGCTAAGACTGCGAGCAAACGTTTAACCAATAAACTACTGGGGGTTTAGCTATTCACCCTTTTATTGACTGCCACTGAGCATGTAATCCAGATTATTATTATAAAAAGGGTTTCAAGAAACGGTGGCACCAGGTTAAAGAGACTGAAGGAG
Source organism: Brachirus orientalis (assembly GCA_016785285.1). Taxonomy (NCBI): domain Eukaryota; kingdom Metazoa; phylum Chordata; class Actinopteri; order Pleuronectiformes; family Soleidae; genus Brachirus; species Brachirus orientalis. Next base: position 5,151,508 of record JAFBJR010000040.1, on the reverse strand, counting down.
CTTTTGAAAAGTTTCGACGGGGAAACTTTTTGTCATAAAATGCAAGGAACTGATTTAAAGCCGCAGTATGTAACATTAACGTTTTTGTTTCTCAATGTCCTTCTTTGGTGAAGCTTTAAATAGCAGCTGCAAATACAATCCAATATCTATGCTTTTTTTTTGGCTAAAATTGATCACATTTTGCAGTATTTTCATTAATATTAAAAGACATCTCTCATTTATTAACATTTTTTATGCAGAAAGAGACAAAATGTCTCTCTGAATATGTACATTACATAAGCACCATGAAATGTAAACATATTTACAGTGACTACTACTTGATAGGATAAATATAAAGGTAAATGGACTTATGATCTTGACCTGAGTAGTCCTTTGTGTTTAAAGTCGTACTGCATTTGCAGCCATCTCACTTTAATTATGTACATATTGTTTCTGATGACTCCAGGTTTCAATGCAGCAAAACCCAAACACCACCATACTGAGAAATACAGAGAGAGTCATGTGGAGGTGATAGGCTTAATTAGCATTGTGTGAATTCATTTCACAATGATTTGAACAGACTTTTCTTATTGTTTAAAGGATTCACGTCATAATTTTAAGGATAGAATAGCTTCAAAACAGTTACACATTGGAATATAGGCTACCATGAAAAGATCAGGAATTTAGCAGAGGACTAAATTTTGTGTTTTGTGTATGAATGCCACCTCCTCCATCCGTTTCAGTGCCACGGCACAGTAAAGTATAGTCACCCAAGTCTCTCCCCGTCACCACACATTAAACTTCATGGTTTACATGTTGCTGCTCAGATAATACCAAGGGGTCTCCTACCATGAAGTTGTTGCTGTCTCGCTGTGATCAAGGGATCTTTGAAAATTGTCATTAGAATTTACCAACCATTTTGAAAGGTCCTCTCAGCTTGAGGCACCGTGCAATTACATGCTTCGCCTACACTGATTAAGGCTTTTTTTGTGGTGAGACTATATGTATATATGGCAGTTAATTGCCTTTTTTTTTTACAGTGAACAATACACTACAGCAAATAATCATAGGCTATCATAATAAACATAGTCTAGTCAAGTCAATTTTATTTCTATAGCCCAACATCACAAACACAATTTGCCTCAAAGGCATTAAAGCAAGATGGCAGAAAAGAATAGGGCTGGAAATGCAAAGCAGTGCACACAAAAACTGTCATAATTGGATTCTACTGCAAAGAAAACCTGGACATTCTGCAGGTTGACAGGATAAATTGTTGTGTAGTTGCTTATTGCAACTGTATAGCAGAGGTATGGGTGTGATGTGGGATCACCTAGGCATGTAGAGGCATCTGCAATGTTTTGGTAATTACTCAGAATTCCTCAGTGGGGGTGACAGAAGTTACACACTGAAGTATTAGTGGACTCTTCAGTGATTTAATTATACACTTCAATTAACGCACATTGTGAATTTCCCCATTGTGGGACCGATGAAGTCTTTTCAATCTTATAAATTTGGGGGAAAAACAAGATATGAGATTTAAAAAGACCATGAAATGTCAAACTAAATGCAGCAAAAGCCTTTAATTTATAATAAGAGCCAAGTTTCATCAAACAATGTCTTATTTTGACTCCAACTCTGATGCCCATATCTTTTAAAATTCTCTCTCAAGGTCTGGGCACATACTTTGTGTTAAAAATGGCTTCAGGGTTATTTTCTTTTTATATCTTCATTCAGAATCACATTATGAAGCTCTTTTTAGAGCTCTTTGGTTGTCACATCTCCCAGAACTATCTGATCTCATTCTAGAACAAATGAAAGGAATGAAAAGTTATTTCAAAACTTTAATGTAATAGTCCACCTTTTATACTTTTTTTTTTCCACCTATCTTATTAGTCAGGGACTAAACGGATTCAAAGTGGGATGTCACATGGAGAGCTTATAGCAGCAAAATTTAGATTAAGTCTGTCCAAACATAGCCATACTGTAATTACTGATTTAGAGCCCAAGGGCAGCAGGGAAACCATGCTGTATTGGAATGAGGGAATAATCCTTTCAGTTATACTGCCATATTTGCTCAAGGAGAGAAAGACAGGAATTCGAATTGGTCCGAGGCTAACGATTAATGTTGTGTAGCCTGCAGATGTATTGATCACTTATTAAGCTGCACAAAAGATGCAAAGACAAGTCATTTTTCCCCACTGGTCTTAATGTTTCTTTTTCATGATACTGCTTGAGTACAAATTTTTGCAGTCAGACCTCTCCATGTACCGTTTATTAAATGTCAGCTTACATCAGCACCATACCAACATATGCTCACTCGTAGGTTTTGTCCAATAAACTGCAAAACCATGATATATCCCACGGGGAGCTTTGTCCATTCGTGGAAGGGTTGCACCTAAAAAGCCTGTCTGACTTGGCCAGTTTAGTATTCAGTGTCCTTCCCTGCAGCCCCTCAATTGCAGTTACAGTAGTCTTGCAGGAATAAAAGGATCAAGGCACAGAAGAAAGAGGCCGAGGTAAAATGGAGTAAATATCAGTGACACATTCCTCATCTTTTCCTGCTGTAGATCTGAGAGCAGGTGGATTTTGAATCAAGGCTTGATTGTTTTTCGAGCCATAATTTTCCTTCAGCTGTAGTTAAAGACATAGTGAGGGTCAAATTACCCGCTTTATTTGGAGAGTGTACTTTACAATGATCCCTTTATTCTTGCAAAGATTATAATTCCATAAATTCTGATATTAACAGTGTCGCCAACAAAAGAGTGCTACAAAAGAGTAAAGACGGTTGGATGGAAAATCTATATGAATGTAATTAGTTTTATATTAGTGGGTTTGAAATAAGTGTTACCTCAGTACATCATTTCTATTCATTTTTTTGTTTTTTTGTGATGTTTACAGCTGCACTGCTGAGAGGAGTCACCAGGGAAACACATTTACTTTATTCCACTCTCATGCATCATGATGCAGTGTTTTTAGAGAGACATGCAGTTAAAAATATATCATTTAACTCTCATTCCCAAAACACTGACTGTTATTTCTATTTTTTCTTACTCTAATTCAGAAAAACAGTTGTGTGGAGTTGCAGATATTTATCAGAAACACCCGATGATCATTAAATCATCAACTTGGGTGCAGGGGCATAATTAAAAGCCCCTGTAGCATCTTCACATTGCTTTGATATGCTGACAGATGGGAGACTACTGGCAGGACACCACTGTTTGGAAAACATTATATAATTTTGTCTTGCTTCTGACTTTCACCACCCTCAGTATTGCACTGCATGCTGGAAAATTATTATCTCAAGGCTGTGAATACGCCATCAACGCAATGTTTGTCTTAATTAGCAAAGAGACTCTGTCAGCAGGAGGTGCATCAGCCATGTATTTGAGGAGTATTTGGTATTTATGAGGCCATTTGGTGGTGATATTTTTGATTTAACATCTGATGCATCACTCTGGCAGTTTTATAAATAGTCACACAGCAAACGTTTAACACAAATGCAGCTTCTCTGAGTCAGTCATGAAATAGATGCCAGATTTAGACCCTCTGTTTATATCATCAATTGATGGGTTTTACTCAGCCATTCTAGCCTAGTTAGATAAATGAAATAATATTTATGGTCAAAAACCTCATAGTCTCTTCAGATTAAGCCAGATTATTGCTGCTCTCTGCCAGCCTCTGCCAGAACACTGAGTCTCTTGTGATTGGCCAGCTACCATCTGACTGACTGCTCCGTGGTGCTTCTTCTTCTTCTTCTTCTTCTTCTTCTTCAGGTTGAATGTTCACGCCCATGACTGGGAGTAGCTGTTGGGGGAGGGTTCTAAACTGGACTTTTTAAAACCGCTTGCTCGAGCTCAGGTAAACAGGGAAGCCCTTCTTTGTCAGAAGTGGCTGAAGTGTTTATTGTGACACTTTAGTGATGTTTAGATACAGGAAGGACACGGGGACACACCAAAAAACATCAGACATTTGATTTTCCACTGAATGTCCTCTTTAATCTGCATTGTGTGAACCAATTTGACAGTTGTGTGAATGGAATTTGTTCATATCCAAGAAGTACGTACTACACTTTTAAAGGTTTGGGTGGATATAGTTAAATAAGAGGGATCAGTATGACAAAAATGAGACTGTGTCAGACTAAAGCTTATTAGAAGAGCAGAGAAAGTTTTTCCTTCATTCCACAAGCAATTTCTGCCTTCCTAAGTTACTGCAACCGAACAAGATTTTTCCTAAGGCGTCATCTGTTGTGCCCTCTAGAGCATCCCATATGACAGATATATATAATTTAGGGCATCATAAATATACAATCCACCCTCTTCTGAGCAGACATGGGAATGAGGACCCAACAACACTTATCACAGTCTGTTGTGCTCACTAAATCCAGCAGGTTACTGAGGTTTTTAGTAGTTGAGTAGCGATGCCGTTGTAATGGCTGCGACACTCTGCAATTAATTCAGACTGACAACAGGCAGATATCTGGCAGACTAATGGCAGATGGGCCTCAGTCTTAGTTTTATGAAGATAAAGTATCCCCCCTCGGGAAGGAATGAGTGGCTGGGTGAATGAGGGTGTTGTCCAATAATTTCTGTACTATGGCTTTCACCCAATAGCTGATATAATGTACTGTATATTCCATTTATAGCTGGACATTGGTGTCATCACTGCAGGCCCATTTTTTACTCTCTATTTGTATCTGCAACATATACATACATTTGATACATACTTCTTTACCTCCAGATTACGTGTGAACAACCATTGCAGTTTGATGGAAATGTCTTCCAAGTAAATAAATTCAACCATCACCCACAGAGATAACAACAGACGTTATCAGTGAGAATAATATTTGTATTTTCTATTTTTATCCACTGAATAAGCAGTTTCATGTTACATGATCTTTTTGTGTCTGATGTGGGCATCCCTCTTGATATAATATGATATTTTATTATACTGTCACTGTGGATAAACGTGTGTGCTCTGTGTCTGCCCTCTAATGGCTACATCAAGCAACAGCACTTGTACGGCCTATATAAGATAATGAAGATGAATTCATCAGTGACTGAGGATTTGAAATGTCTGGGATCAATCCAACAAGGTGGATTTTAAAGCATGCAGCTTCCACCACTGATTCTCATTCATCATCTTTATTGTTCAGTGATGAAAGACAGGCATTAGCCACAGCGTTAAGAAATAAATGAAATGGAAAACAACCAGTAAGGGTTCTCGGTCCCACAGTTGGGGGAAAAAGGTAGAGCAAATATGTGTGTCACTCATCAACCTTGTCCCTCCTGTTTACATAAACACATGTTACACATACCCTCTCTCGTCCTGCCCGAGTAGGAGGATCAAATATTGTCCTGGCACTAAAGCAGAGCAGGTTGACACACAGGAAGAGAGGGGAAACATGGTTTTTATGACTTTGCTCTGTCTGCTGTTACTGCGGCCTGGCTTCGTTGCTCTAATGAGATCTCCACTGGACAAGGTAGGTGGAAAGCTGCGGGTAAACAGCAGCACAGCGGTCAGTGATTCCACTGCACAGGACTTACGCAAAGTACATTGAACTCTCAAACTTCAAACTGTATAAAAGCACATGACCTGGAGATACCTATGTTTTACTGGTTTTAAATAGTGGCTCTTAGAAGTTAAAAGCCTTAAACTATATTTGGTTGCATCTTCATTCAATATTCTGAGCCATAGTTCTGAATTTAGTTTGATGTGTCTGTTCATGAAGGAACTAAAACTGCTGCTACTGTTTGTTCTCTCCAAAAGTCTCCAATAGTTCCTTCTCCTGATTCTTCCACTGATGCCTCTGGTATGTATTCACATGGCAGGAAGACCCATACGCAGTATGACACATTTAGAAGTACCTATACCTGTTCAACTAAATGCAAGTGAGAGTATACTGTACATAAGAAAACCAGTGGTGCGAGTTTGCACTGTGTCTTCTGTCTGTTAACAGAGCGGCAGCGTCGCTCAGCCTTGATGCCTGATATCACCCACCTGGAACTGCTGGTGGTGGTTGGACCCGATGTCCAGCAGGTGCATAAGCAGGACACAGAAAGATATGTCCTCACCAACCTCAATATTGTAAGTACAAGCACAACATACCATACATGCAGGTTTTCTGTCAACTTCCATTTAAAGATTTTAAACACTGTTAAAAATGTTGTCATAACCAGCTCTGGAGAACACTCTACTACACTATTACAGCATGAACATTGTGAAACTGATTTTTGCACATATTTCCACACAGGCCTCAGAGTTGTTAAGAGACATGACCCTGGGCGCCAACATGCGTGTGCACCTGGTTCGCATGATAATCCTTTCAGAGCCAGAGGTAGGTCACAAATTAGCAGATTTTAGTATGCTACAAATGTTTCTGACTTTCAGCTGATGCTGCTATCCAGTGACTGTACAGAGAAAATCAATGGACCCGTTTTTTGTTTTTCTTCTGTTTTCTTTATTGTCTTTCCTCTCATTTTTTCCTGCCTTCTCCTAGCCAGAGATCCAAATGTCCACCAACATCACCTCATCTCTTAGAAGTGTGTGTGACTGGGGCAAAAGGATAAACCCGTCCAACGACACAGACCCACTGCACACTGACCTGCTGTTGTACATTACAAGGCACATGTGCAACTAACTGGTTGTAGCATAAGTAGATGTCTCATGCGTTATTGATGAGCAACCCGTGTTTCACTGTATATCTTGCATTTACAGGTATGACCTGGTGTTGCCTGATGGGAACAATCAGGTCAGGGGCGTGACACAGCTGGGTGGGGCTTGCTCCAGTGAATGGAGTTGTGTGATCACAGAAGACACAGGCTTTGACCTGGGGATCACCATCGCTCATGAAATTGGCCACAGGTACAACAGTATCAGCTGTGCATGACAGGCTATAAAACTTATCGGGCAGCACTTTCTTTGAAGCATCTTTAACTGTGTATTTCATTTCACCCAGTTTTGGTATCAACCATGATGGAGTGGGAAACACGTGCAGCAGGAGTGGGTTCATGATGGCGTCCGACGGGGGCTACAACAGTGTGGATCTGAGCTGGTCCTCCTGTAGCAGGGAGCAGCTGCTCGCTTTCTTCAGGTGGGCCAAACCATACTGAGCAGCTGTGCTTGAAAATGTCTTTGAAAATCCATTATGCAGACTTTGAACTCATGAAGGGGCATTTAATATATGTACATCACTTCTAAAGGTTTTCACTTTAGCTTGATTTATTTGTCACATCCTGGGGACCTTTGCAGCAGAGCTCATGTGTTGCTTTTGTCAGTGAAGGGAAGGCTGGATGTGTAAGTGACCTACCTGCTGTGGAAGGGTCTCTACAAGACTGGAAACCTGGACTTTATTACGGAGTTGATGACCAGTGTCGTATAGCCTTTGGTATCACTGCAAGAGCCTGCCCTTTTTCCAGTAATGACCTGGTAAGTCATCTGTAATAACAGCTTTGCGCCACAAGGTGGCATTTTGCAATAGAATTGGTCACTATGACAACATTTGCAGTCATGTTCCTAATATCTGTCTGTCTGTCTCCTCAGCCAGCCTGTCGTGTGCTGTCCTGTCAAATCAGCCCTGATGATGAAAGCTCCTGTAAACGACTCCTGGTTCCTCTGCTGGATGGGACAGAGTGTGCTCCACATCAGGTACTGCCCTGTGATCACTGAGTCATTTTGGTGAAATTACAACACACCTCCCACTCCACTCCACGTGTCCGTTTACCAAAATGTAGGCACAAACTTGCTTCATTTATTCATTTACTTATTTAATAAAGTAAAATGCTCTGTTGCAGTGGTGTCTGAAGGGCCGCTGTGTGTCTCCAGATGAGCTCAGCTCCTCTGTGGTGGTACATGGCTCCTGGTCCAGCTGGTCTGAGTTCTCTCCCTGTTCACGTACATGTGGTGGGGGAGTCACACACCGCACCAGGCAATGCAACAACCCAAGGTAAAGAATGTGATGCAAGCACCGGTCAAACACAGTTCATGCTGCAGTCCCAGTATCATCGTCGTCATCATCATTATCGGCAACACTAGTTATTTTTCAAGATATCTGTCCTCATGTATGGTTTTTCAGACCTGCCTTTGGAGGGAACAACTGTCGGGGTCTGGATATTGAGGCTGAACTTTGTCACCAGCAGGTAAGTTCTGACTGGCTATGTTTACAGAGTCTCCATACAGTAGGTCAATACTGTTTGTTTAGTGGATCAGTCGCGAGAATCTTCCCAGTTGTTAATGTTTTTCATTAGACGTTTGCTGTCCGTGCCTTCTAAACATAAGCATTAATGAAAAGTGAGACCATGAAGAGAGTTCAGTCCTTCCAATTAATTTTACATTAAGGGAAATGTGCTTTCATGGATGCCTTTCGCAGTAATTTTGGATGCAAACATGTCACGGGAGCCTTCAGATGCTATTATTCAGCTGGCAAAGTTGAAACAAATCCCTTGTTTTTCCTCTCCACCACTGGTGATGCTGTAGCTATGTGAGCACACCCAGCTGGATTTCATAGCAGAACAGTGTTCACAGACAGACCTGCAGCCCCTCTACCTGCAACCAAACGCTGCCTCTTTTTACACATGGATCCCTGCTGTCGGCTTTGCACAAGGTAGGTAGGGCCCACAGACAGCTTTGTTTTTTTTCATTTGGCAAAACCAACAATTTCACAAACCCAAGTGTCTGTTAAAATCTGCCTTTGTTGAATTCAGGGGATGAGCAGTGCAGATATATGTGCCAGGCAGATGGAGAAAACTTCATGGTGAGCCGTGGCTCTCAGTTTGTGGACGGGACTCGCTGTGACTCAGGCAGTCCGCCTCCCTTTGGCTCCACAGCTGCTTGTCTGAGAGGGAAATGCCAGGTAGAGATGATTAAGTGAGCAGACACATGCCAGAGAGCAGGTGCAGTCTTTCTCTTTCACACATTTATTTTTAAAGTCCCTGTTTCCTGTAATCAGCTGTTTGGCTGTGATGGTGTGCTACACTCTGGGAGAGCATGGGATGTGTGTGGGGTGTGTGGTGGAGATGGATCGTCCTGCAGTTTGACGTCGGATTCCTACACTGCTGGTCAGGCCAGAGGTAGCAAACAAGACAGAAAATGAATTGACATGTATTCTCATCATCAATTAAACTTTTATTGAGTATCATACAGTATCTTGGCTGATGTATCCGGTTATATTGCTATATATTAAATATTTTTGTGGCGTTGCCAGACCTCTTCTGGTGCAGCCACTTTCTTTTTTATTATTACAGTAAAAGCTTAAGCAGTTAATTACAAAATAAATCAGTCAATCAATAATTAATAAAAATTCCTGCACTGAGTTACAATCGTTGTTTCCTGTTTCAGAGTACACCACGTTCCTCTCTCTGCCAGTGAATGCCACGCAGGTTCACATTGTAAACAGGGCACCTCTCTTCACTCACATGGGTGAATGTCATCACTCACCAAAAAGAGTTGTTACATTTATGTTTTTGTAATCAAGATTAAAATACAAAAACACTGTTTTTATTTTGGCATTTGTGTCCACAGCTGTAATGTTTGGGGATCGGTACATTGTGTCTGGATCTGGCAGCATGTCACTCACAATGACCCACCCTTCCCCAGTGGATGATGAACATCTAGAATATCGTCTTCACCTAACGCCTGACCATTTGCCTGCAATGGAGGAGCTGCTGCTGCCTGGACCGCTACAGCAGGACATAAACATACAGGTGAGGAGAGACAGTCCTAACATTATAGTGTTCTAGTATTAATAAATTGAAAACCACAGTGAAAATTCTGCATGCACTCTCTCTGCGCATGTTTTAATTCTTTGCAGGTCTATCGCAAATACGGAAAAGAATATGGCGAGAAAACAAATCCAAACATTAGTTACCAGTTCTACGTACCTGTCAGAAGCAGTGACATGTCAGGCATCACACCTAAAGGAAAATGGGTTGTTTTTACAATGCCATGTTCTGTCTCCTGTGGCTCTGGTAAGTCAGTGTTCATCAGGAGTCAAACTATCCTGACCCACATAACATAGGAAATATATCAACAAAATATTGAATTCCCATGTGTACATATGAGATTATAATATATGACACAATGACATATAAGTATAAAAATATTTTAACATACAGTACGTGAACATTTATGTCTAAATGTCACCATATACTGTACCATATTCTTTATATGTCACATATTACTTTTTTATTTGGGTACAATAACATAATGTTTACTTTGGCAGATGCCAAACGTGAAGACTGGGTAACTATCTTACTTTAGGAACCAGTTTGTTTTTGTTTTTTTCCACAAATTAGTTTCCAGAAAGAAGGGTTTTTGGTGAGGTTTTTGTGAAAGCCTGTGTCTCATACTGTATTTAGCGACTGTCTGATCTAACATCACTGAAGTGAAGAGTATTTTGTCATTGTTTTGGTCACAGATGATTTCATATAGTACCACAAATTCAGTGATGTAAATCCATTATTTAGTATACGGTATGTTTTTATTCTTCCTTGTAAACATACCCAATTTTAAAACACCATAAGTCAAATTTAACAGCCTTTCCATGCCATAAAAAATGTTCACCACGAAGCAAAGCAACACAGTATGAGATCTGAAAACAACAAACACCCTCAGAGCTTAATACTATATTGAATATATCTCGACACATATTTCATTTACAGGAGCGCAGAATTACGTATATGTCTGTGCTGATGAAGATACTGACAGTCATTTGGAAGAGCACAACTGTAAAACACCTGCACCACCTGTGCCACCGCAAACCCCCTGTCAGCTCTCACCCTGTCCTCCCTGGTGGGTTCATATCAATTCTGTTTTTCTCTTATGGACTGACATAGACTTACAGTTTAGCAGAGGTGGGTACACACAAATAATAGTCTGTTCCCGGGCACAGGTGGGATGCAGGTCAATTTGGGCCCTGTACTGCCTCCTGTGGTGGTGGAGAGATGGTGCGTCCTGTAAGATGTGTTCGGAAACATGGAGCTGATGTGGTGGTGAATGTTCCCGACTCTGAATGCTCACCTGATACAGCTCCCCATGCTGTCGAAAAGTGTAACCTACAGCCCTGCCCAGCCAGGTATAAAGTCTATCCTGCCCCTTTAAAATATGAATGAGTTTAGGTGTTATTCTGTCACCTCGGTTTAAACAATATCAGCATTTATATGAAAACCCACATACTCATGTTCACAGATGGCATGTGTCGGAGCCAGGAGACTGTTCAGCAGTGTGTGGGCCAGGAGAAGCCATGCGTGTTGTTTCATGTGTCCGGTCAGAAGTTGGCCAGGACGTTGAAGTGGATCAAAGCTTTTGTTCAAAGCAGATTAAACCACCTGATTCTGTGCCCTGTGTTGTTGACGTGTGCCCTATTGGGTGGGAATCTGAGGGAAAGGTAACGTCAAAAACAACTTAAAACCCTCTTTTGTTTTCATTTTAAAATAAAAAAAAGACTTGTGTGTGTCTTTTGTACCAGGACCAGCCCATGCTCAAGTCTGGTTTGTTGCCACGCGCTAGACAAGGTCCCGTGTATGTTTGGAGCCCGGTTATTAGTCACTGCTCAAAGACCTGTGGCAATGGTGAGAAAAACGATAATCACCTTTGATTTAACATTTTATGTGGTCGTCTGAGAAGGTCATCCAAAAACCTTATGCTCATGTAGGGACACTGCAGGTGTGGTTTTCCTGTGTGGACCACCAGAGCAGACTGGGGGTGCCAGATTTCCACTGTGAGGCTTCTTCCAAACCTTCTTCTCACAGTGAGATGTGCAACACATCTCCCTGCCCTCCCATGTGAGATACCAAAGTCTCATATTAGCCTGTCATATATGCTGCACACTAAGCATGATTTTTATACAGAGGCCACTGTTTTGTTCAGTATAGCTGTAAGATATTTTACCCACCAGGTGGCGCTCTAAGCAAGGGATCTGCAGTGTAACGTGTGGAGGAGGGGTAGCCAACAGGGTGCTGTACTGCGCTCGTGAAGCAGAGAGGGGGGAGGAGGAGGTTGTGGAGGATTCGGAGTGTGGTGATTCTCTCAAACCCTCAGCAGTGGTTTCATGTAACACCCACAGCTGTCCAGCAAGGTAAAATCACACACTCAAGCACACACCTGAAATCTGCAGATGCAAAAATGACCTTTCTTCCTCTGCCCACTGTCCAGGTGGAAGGTGTTCAGGACATCACCCTGCTCTGTGTCCTGTGACTTGGGTGTAGCTCAGAGGACAGTGTCTTGTGCCCAGTTTGTCCACGGCATTGACAGTGTGGTGGCAGAGGAAAAGTGCCACGCAGCTGTAAAACCAGCCACTACTGTTCCCTGCCTGGTGCAGGTCTGCACCTTCAGGTGGGAGGTGAAGCCATGGAGCCAGGTACATATTTAAAGTAGACTAGAACAGATCTGATAAAAGCTGAAATGCTTTTTTGGATTTGTTGATATGCAGATTGACAGGAAACCTTTGTTTTCAGCCTCTCAAATATGAAGAGATTAATCAAACATGGGAATAAAGATCCAACCACATGCTCATAAGCAATACCCCTATTTTCACCTGTCCACTATCTACCAGATGCATGATTCTGCTGACACTGTAATCTAAGCTTATCTACTGTGCTGTGTTCCACCTCAGTGTTCAGTAACCTGTGGATATGGGATTCAGTCCAGAGCTGTGTCCTGTCTGGGTCCCTCTAAACCTGAGCCGCTCAGCCCTCTGCTGTGCATGCACATGCCCAAACCCATCACCATCCAGGGCTGCTACATGGGCAGCTGCAGTGATGAGCCGCCCACCACCACTGCAGCACACACTGTCGTGATGCTCAACCTCACAGAGAGGCCTCTTCCCTCTACCACTATGAGCTACGACACACCACAGCAGCGCATGGCCCATCGTCCCAGTCTAACAGAGGCCATTACCTCCCCACGGATCCCCACGATGACTACCCCGACCTCTAGAGGCAAATATGGACTTAGACACTCCCTATTTTCACAAAGCGCAGGAGGCTGATGTGAAATCATCGTAACTGTGTGTGCTCTTTTTCCAGATGCATGTGGACAGTTACTCCTGGAAGAGTCAGGCAGAGTGGATTTGCAAAATGTGTCCCGTCGCTGTACAGTTTCCATAGGTCGACCTCTTGATGAGGTCATTTACATTCGAGTGGAGTCTAGCTCCTTGAATTGCAGAAAAAGTATGTATGAATGTACTGTGTGTCTGAGAAAACATACCGTTTAAGGGATGCTACGTCATTACTGTTGCAAATGTCCAACTCTGCATGTGTGTCTCCACAGAGGAGAATGTGGCATTTTTTGACCGACTGACATTTGTGAGGAAGTGTGCGCAGGTAGCAGGTAGCGAACTGACCAGTAGAACCAATGTCCTGATGGTTCGTCAAAACCTGCTCACTCGTGGGAACGGGATTGTGTTCATCTACAAGTCACAGAAAAACACAAAGAGGAGTCATCATCACAGTGAGAAAACTACAGCCGACTCTGTTGCTTACACATTTACAAATCTTCATGTTGTACTGTTTTTGACTCTACGGGTGAGTTTGTTTACATTGCTTTTTTTTTTTTTGCATTTTTACCAAAGAGTAAATAAACCTTGTCTTTTCCCCGCAGATTGTGACATTCAGCTGTTTTTGCCCAGTGGTGACTTTGAGAACCCAACAACGCCCAGCACTAACCACACCTGTCGAGTGCTCATCAACGCCCCTCCCTCAGTGCAGATAAGAATCCAAGCGCTGCACATAGGATTAGTATTCAACACCACCAACTCTCAGTCTACATATATTATGGTGCGGACGAGCTTTTTCTCTTGTGTTGTTTCAGTAAGCTGCACACTTGATCAGAAAAAAAATCCAAGTCTAATAACTACTATGAAATATTTCTTTTTCTGTTCAGATCCGGGACATGGACATCTTAAAGACCAATATCTTTAAAGGCCAACAGTTGTTTCTGTGGCACTCTTCTGGAAACATGGCTGAGATTGAGTTTCATGGAGACTACCTGCATTCTAAAGGAAGCTTCAGAGCTGAATATTCCTTTATGAATCTTTGATATTAAATTATAACATCTCCCTCATCAGGGTTACAATTTATATGTTTTTTTTTGTAACAGCCACTGGATTGTATTATGTTCAGCAGAAAGACACATAAATCACTTAAAACTTGATTTTCATAATTATGTGGCAATATTTTTGACCTGAAATAAAAAAAAACAAAGGCACTCAGAAACTGGTCAAGTATAAACAAATAGAAATATTTTAACTATCACTTTTAACAAACGAAGTAAATTTTTAACTAAATGTCTTTACATATGTTACACAATACTGTATATTGAAATATATAAATGACTTCTGATACGAAAGTAAGTGCATCAATCGTCACACATTCCTCTTCACATCATCAGTTGATAACTGGTTTCCCTTCAGCTCCATCACACTCAGTACATTGTGTGCCGCTGCCAGCATGGTGCGGTGCCAGCAACTCAGTTCCAGCTCCCATAAGGCCCAGTGGGACAAAAATGCCATGGCATGGCCGTGTGTGGGAAGATCAGTGATTGGCTTTAACTGTGTCTTCCAGGAGAGCTCTCATGTCCAACAGAGCGTCCTCTACAGCTTGGGAAAACTTGGCAGCATTCGTCTCTTCACAGCTGTTGAAGGCCGTGATGGCGATGTTGATGTGCTCATCCATGGGATTGTAACACACTCCATAGCCATCTGGCACCATTGGACCAAAGCACATCACACAGTCTGTCTTGGAGCCAACCTGGACGCACAGATGGAGGGAGATGAGGGCAAACAGTCCAACAAACAAAATATGACGACAAATAATCATTTGCTCAGTCATAATAACCTGTTGATTTACACAGATGAAAATATACCTGGCTGGTGGAGAGATTAAAATGTTGAGCCACAGCAAATGAGGTATCCATGAATATCTCAGGCATAGAGGTCAGATCTTCAATACTTTGCATCTTCAGCCCAAGGAGGTGTCTGTCTATGGCTTGTCCATGGATTGCCTAAATAAAAGAGAAAAGTTAATCATGTGGAGCTGAAATTAATCAGATGATCACTGTGAAAACCAAAATGACTTTAAACAAGATAAGTTCTCACATTGTAGGTGTTTTCCTTATGGGTCTGAATGGCCCTCTGCAGCAGCACCAGCCTCTCCGAGTTCTGTTGACAGTATTTACTGTTCAGTCAAGACCGCTGACATGCTGTCACATTGAATTGTACATTTATTGTGGAAATGGAGCGGTTCAACAGCACCTGCTTAGCTTGGTCTTGCATTGCCTGAACAAATTTTAAGGAGTCTACAGAAGTTGAACGGATTGCATCTGTTCTCCCATATTTAAACATTCGTAATGATGCACTCTCATATGTAGAGCAGCAAGTGTTATACATTCTGCAATTCAAAGACAACACACAGGATATATGATGCAGTGATTTTAACATCTATATCCAGGATTTCCTTAAAATACATACTGGGATCTCTAACCTGAAGTAGGCAAGTTGAATAGCCATTTGCACAAAAGCATCTGGACTCAGCTTATGTTGCTTTGGCACATTTTTTCCAAAATGAGAAAACATAAGGACCTTCACATCTAAATCATGCACCATTCTGTTGAAAAACAGGGAAAGATAGGTGAGTGGCACAAAATCAAAGCCGAGACACTTATAATAATGAATCAGGAATGTATGTCACATACATGTTCATGTTTTGTTTGGCTCTCTCAATGTCTCTCTTGACCTCAGGCGTGATGTTAAAACGCAACTTTTGAGGCATCACCAAGGGAATCATGGGGGAGCGGACTATTTCTGTCTTTTGCCTGGATGAGAAAATGTGAAATATGTTTAAGTTAGTTGAAGTCATTTGAAAATGTATAAAACTTCAGTCAAGAGACTGAATGAAACTCACATGTATTTAACAACATAATCAATGAGAAACACGATGGGTGGACCCTCTGCGGGTGCGTGTTCATACACCAATCCACATGTACCGTCTTCTCCAACGATAAACTGAGGATTATAAACAAATGCATTGGAATTCTCAACCATCACAGTACTCAGTCGTGTTTATTACTGTTAATTATCGGATTAACTGACCTGTAATGTCTTATCGAACCAGCGATTGCCGCTATTCCAGCGAGCTCCTCCTCCGTGCAGCATCTGGGCAGCCACACGGCTCCAGTACAGCTCATCTGACACGCGTGGCATTGGAGCATCAAGGCAAACCGTAAAGATACTTTTCTGGATGGCACGCACCGACTCTTTATTCGTCTTGTCTGAGGAGAAATAATGTGGCCTTAATGGTCTAATAATGTATATCTTCTACCAAATTATCTTTCTAACAACAAAATCTATCTTGCTGCTGCTACATTTTTCATTCCTCTTTTGCTCACCCTTAATCAGGTTGTTATAGGCTTTTCCCCAGGTGTTGCGGTGCTGTGACGTAAGGATGCCAATTGGCTCCTTGTTAGTCTGCAAAGACGAATTCCAGATCTTCTCCAACTGCATGTAAATCTGGTCGACTGTCAGTGGGGTGCCATCGCTGCTGTACACATCCAAGACAAAGAACTAGGAGGGAAGAGCCAGGTCAGGATTATTTAGACACAGAGCCCGTATTTCTATAACCACTGTCACCATGGCATTTGAAAATGTTTATGTTGAAATTTCTTGATAAAATAAGGTGCAGACCAGCAGTTTTGAGTACCTGGAAGTTGTGGACCACAGTGATGTGAGTAGGCGGTGTTTTCCCTATGGCGTGGTTTATAACGGTATCTCTCTTTGGACCAGGGATACGACAGGAGGACAAGATCTGGTAATACTGATCCATACACAGTGGCTTCTCACTCAGGTACTCCACAGGCAGTGTCTCACTGTGACACATCAACAACACAAAATATCCATTTGTAATTTTTTTAAAAATAAAAAACTAACAGCATGTAATGGTAAACGATATGATTTCTGTATCTGTCCCAGGAAAACTCACGTGTCAACCATTTTTTTAAAGTTCAGAACTCCTACGATCAGTTTGGCAGCAAATCTGCAGAGAAGGTATAAGTGTGTTAATGTCAGCCATGTTGTATTCTCTTTTTTGATTCTGAATAAATGTCACGTGCATGAATGACGTGCACTAACAAAACCCAACATCAACTGTCAGTTACAGTATGACTGAACAGAGACATTTACAAGAACCCTTCATTAAAATTGTATAACTAGCTAACTATTAATGAGCCTATTGATTCACCAGAGTATTTCTCTATGGGGCCACCATATTCACAAGATCCCATGGGTCACGGTAGTCACAAGCAGCTGAGCAATTCCGTGAGCAGCCAGAGAGCTTTAAATAGCCAGAATGAGAGGAGAAGCCAGTCCAAAGGTCGTGTTAAATTTCTAGCTTCACGAGGCTTGTTTATATTTTATTTTTGTGTGTAACATTTAGGTGAAATTAATTTTATTTGGCAGAAATTTTAGATAATGATAATTGTGCTTAATTTCTTTTTATAAGTATACAATCACAAGTGTATGAATTGTGGTTTTTCATTACATTACATTTCATTTTCATTATATATTTGAATCAGGAGCAGGGTTAGTTCTATGGAGGCAACCATTTTTGACCACCATGTTTTTACATTAGCCCACAATTGACAAACTAAACGTGTTTTTTTTTGTTTTGATGCTAGCCAAAGACTACATAGGTTTCTCCGGCACACACAGAACGAGTGAGGGGAGGGATATGTGGCTGCAACCTGCAACCTTCACCAATAAATAATGCTACATTTTATACACTGTGCTTTTACTCACCTCATCTGTCCTTGGCGATCATGGAAGCGCATACGTGGTAGAACAACTCCAGGGCTGGTGTAGACTGCCACTGGCATACGACAGTCTAGATAGGCTGACTGCATCCACCATTCTGACAGCTACAGTATATAAACACAGCAGTAGCCAGAAAGTAGAAACATAAAGAGTATAGATGTCTAACATTTTTTTTCAAAACAGTCTATGATTTAGCAATGTTAAGATTGTAAAGGTTGCTAAACTAAGTGACTAGTCAGTCTTAATGCATTTAATCATACGAATTGTGAATTTGAGTGTGCAGCATTAGGCTTTAGCTTATTTTTGTCAATACATTTCATCAAATATGACTTTCAAACCCAGTCTTTCCCAGTCTGCTGCATTACACAATAAAAAGATGAAATATCTACCCAATTGTCTGTCTTGCGTGCCCGTCGTTCCAGGCCTTTCTGCAGCCTTTCCCCAACACCGCCCTTTAGAAACTCCTCCACCAGCTCCCGGGTGTGTTCCAGCTCCTCCTTGCTGACAATGGGCTCCAGAGTGGCCAGATAATTCTCACATGTCTGCTTCAAGGGTGGCACGGGCAGCTTCGGTAAACCCTCCTGGTGAAAATGAGACCTTTTTGGGACCTGGGTTACCGGTCTAAACAAGCGACACCGCTTCACCACACCTGGCCGGAGCTGGAACACATTTAATTTCATTAGCACAGACTCGCCTTACAGCTTACATTACAAAGTAACACAATTAATCTTAGCTCAGATATTGTTACTGGCGACATGGCAACAAGTGGTTTAAGTGTATTTAATGACATTTAATATAAGTGATAACCACACTAGTCCAGTTAAGTGGACTCCAGAGATGATTGATGCACCCTCAGTCACAAATCCAGGTGTCAACATGTTGTATAATATTAAGAGCATGTAATCAAAGCCTCAAAAAGCAAATGACATGGTGCAAATGGCAGCATGTAAAAGTTTGGCTTTTTTTTGGCTTTGTTTTGCAGTAAGATGAGTTTGTCTGTGAAACCTGACACCAAAACAACAGTGAGAAGTGGTCATAATGCTTATTTGAACCCAGTGCTGCAGACCTCGCCAGCTTATAAATAGAGGGTTGACATAGTTGAACCTTTGGAACGGTAACTAAAAACAAACACACATGAAAACAACAAATCTGTCTTAGCTGTCATGACTGCACCTGGGGTCCAATATTAAGTTGTTCATAAATATCTGAAATAATTCGATTTGAAATTCATGATTTGTGTCTATAAAAAAAGTAGGCCTTTACTAATAGTGTAAAAAAAAATACAATCAGTGGCCACTTTATTAGGTACACAGTAGTGACACCCAGTGTGGGGTTCTACTGCTGTACCCCAGCTGCATGAAGGTTTGCTGTATTGTGCATTTAGTGATGCTTTTCTTAGTTGTATTAAGTGGTCTTTTGATCATAAACCAGTCCATTTTCTCGGACTGACCCTAACCTCTGGCATTGACAGAATATTTATTTTACAGAAAAATGCAGCTCATACGATGTTTTCTCTTCTTTGGACCACTCTCTATAAACACTGGTGTAGTTCTAAAATACTCAGACCATCGGATCCCGTCTGGCACCAACAACCAAACCATATTCAAGTCACTTAAATCTTCTTTCTTCATAATTCCGATGCTTGACTGTCACTGTACCGTTGACTTTACATGGCACGTTAGATTTTCACTGTCAAGTTTCTGGGATTTCAACAATTAACTTCCGATATGTTCTTTCAAATTAAAAGCATTATAACCACATTGTCCTGCAAAGTCGTTGTGATTTAAAAAACAACAACAATGTGACAAGAAATAACACACACACAAAAAAGAAAGACAGTAGTGACCGGAAACTGTGCAGCACTCAAAAGTACTTTCCGGTGTCCTTATGCAACATAGGCATTTAGCTAACGTTAAATGCTATCAGCTAGGCTAACAATATGTAAAACGTCTAGAAATGGACATGTAAAAACCCTCAGAAATAAGAACCTGTCTTGACAAACAGCGTATATAAATGTGCAACAAGGAAGCCACACCAATCCCATTTAACCGAATGTCACATTGCTGTTGTTGTCGTGTGCGGCGCCCCACCCCCTTCTTCATTCAGCCTTATTAAAGTCAACTGTTAGCTCACTGCGCTCGTTATGACGCACTTGAGAAAAACACGGAAAAGCGACAACACTCACCGCGGCTCTGACATAAACGGCCCACATGTTGTCAAGACAGACGCGCTAAAGTGTCCGACTGTCCCGGGAATCTGGATGTTGAAGCCTCGGGCAGTCATGTCTCAAGGACAAGCAGACTGTCTATCGTCAGCTGTCCGCCCCCCTTCGGCCCCACAGAGCAAAGACAAGTGCCAGGTGCTCACTTAAGTTTGGCACACGTGAGTGACTGGCATTTCACTAAATTAACCTGCCTCTTTTCGCCATGACACGTTAGTGTATTGGGAAACCAATTAATACAATGTAATTGACTGGAGTTACAATATAGATTATATTTCATAAAGAATAAATGAAAACAAGGTCACTATAAAGTCCACTGATAGTAACCCCTGCACACTATTAACAAGAGTATAGTGATTATTATTACATAGAATCCATTAGGAGAGGACATTACAATTTAAAGCCAACACGTTGGTGATTGTTTAAAAATTATTTTCCTTTTTATTGATTGATAAAAGCAGGCCCTGATATAAATAACACATAATTTACAGAATGATAATATTCTGTGTTGGTCTGCTGCATGAGGCTGCACGGGTCTGTGGCGGCCACATGATGGAGCTCTTCCAACATCTTTGCAGAGAAACAGTGTTTTCTCATTTCTTCAGGAAATACATAGACCCCAGAACCCTATAACGAGTTACCAGAAAATAAGGTATAAATGAAAGGTACAATGAATTTATCATATCAACCATATGAACTGACACTAGAGACTTAAATGTGCAAAAGTAATCCGAAACGGGCATGGTGGCTCTGTACAATCACATCTCACCAACACATTTTCAATAACAGATGAGAGAGAATTGCAGTCGTGTCATGGTTTATTCAAAAAACAATAAAATAAAGCGATACAAAGGAAAACAAACATACAAATCAAAATGCTTCGATTGCTCTGGTCCAACCGCTGCCTGTCAATAGTGTGTGTTTTAAACAGATTGTTTGCGCGGCGAATATTTGCTCAAGGTCCGTCTGCTGCCAACTCACAAACTCAGAGAGTCCACCTGAACCCAACACTGAGATCAGGTTGGAGATGTTTGAGCTGTCCAACTGCTCCGAATCTGAATAGGACTCATCATCAGTTCTCATTCTTTTACACGGCACCGGCCCAAAGTCTGGCAAATAAAACTCTGGATCAACAATATGATAACTTGTGTCCATCTTTCGCTTCTTGGCGTAGCAGTGCGCGCCCTGCGGCTGTTTTGGCTGCGCGCAACAGTCTGAGTGGAAGTATCCATTCGTGACTGTAGTCACCACATGTGTGTCCAAGTCCAGCACAGTCTTTTGGTTGGCTTGTGTGTTTGGGATAGGTAACTCCCAGGTGGATTTGTCTGCACAACTCCAACAGGCTTCCGAAACCATGAGCTCAGAGTCATTTGGTGAAACCATTGCGCAGGCAGACGCGTCTTGGTGCGCCACCTCTGCAGGCTGTCCACCGGGCTGGTGCGCTCCGCAGTGCCAAGTGTCCGACTCAACCCCAGTAAAGTTGTAGAAGTCATCGGCCAACTCCGCAAAGCTCCCGGTCAATTCGAGGTATTCTTGCCTTTCACGGACTGCGGTTACATCCTCATAATGATGCGTCCTCTGCGTCTGCGACAAGTTTTTGCTCATGTAAAACTGCCTGGCGTTTCTCAGTACGTACGTTACCAGCAAGTTCTTGTGGAGCTTGATGCCTCCTCTCTGCGTCCTGGAGCTTTGGATTTTCCTCAAAGAAATGGAGATCAGATTCTGTGCGTCAAATGCACACTCCATCCTCAACCGGACCTCCGCGTCTTTCCTCTAAGTCTCTCAAACCGTTGGTTTCCTCACTGGAGAAATATTTATGTCTTTAGTTGAGATTCCTACTTGTTTCGTGTAGACTGTGTCCATAGCGCTCCATGTCTTCCCAGTAAGGGCATGGATTTGCAACTCTCATCTTTCCTCACCACGCCCTCAAGAAGACATTGTCCAATGGGAGGGAGGCGGTGCTCTGTTATACGCAAATATCACTACTAGCCTCATTCAGAATGCACGCAAGAGCGGACATGCTGCATTTCACTAAATATGTTCTGGGCTTTTTAAATCTCAGTGCGGACAAAATCATTAGACTTTACTGGCCATGCAGAATAGAATAGAATTGAATAGAATATTAATAACGGGTCAGAACTCTACTGAAAATAGAAATGGAAAACAGTTCCAAAACTGGAAATGGAGTAGAGAGTATAGAAAACAAATATACTGGAATGGTGCAAATGAATGAAAAAAAAAAAAATACACGAATAGAATATATAATAATATAATATAATAATAACAGGTCAATATGGTGCAATACAGAAATAGAGTGGAAACAAATAGACTAGAATAGAATAGAATAGAATAGAATAGAATAGAATAGAATAGTGAGGGGAAAAGAGGAGAGGAATAAACAAGAACTTAGTATCATAGAAAATAACAGGTACAACTCTTTATTACTTTATTATAACGCTTGGATTATATTAAAGTACAATGGTACAAATAAATAGAATAGAATAGTAGAAAAGAACAGACAAAATGTAATAACAATGGGACAGAGAAATATAGTACAGTGAATATGATAGAACAGAACAACAGATTAGCAGAAAAGAAGATAATAGAATTAGTAACAGCAACAGGACAGAACTTTATAGAGAACATAATACTAAGAGAATAAAAAAGAAAAGAAAACAGTGGAGGGTAAAAGAAAAAAAAAATAGAAGACTGAATAGAAAGAAAGAAAAAGTTCACACTATATACTGTAGATGATGAAGGCAGTATTAGAGTGTATAATGATATAATATGATATAGAATAACAGCTCAGTCGAAAACAATAGACAAAAACTAATAACTATTGAACATAGTTATAGAGAGAAATTGAGTGTATTCCAATAGAAAAGAAAATAGAGAGTAATACAATACCCTGAAAATACCAACGCTATTAACAAAGCTCTTTTTGTACAAGTAAAACAACTACTCAATCAATTTACTGGAGCCGTGAATGACATCAAGAAAGAGTGGAAGTTGTCTATTTGTCAGTTTATTAGGTACACTAGAGTAAGTCTCTAACGCATCATCAGTCCTTTTGTCTGAGAGGTGGTTCTCTTATATATCAATATTATCAGTATTTCTTTATACATAGAGCTGCCTAAAAAAATAGAAAAGCCTGTCAGAATAGTGCAGGAATCTAGTTTTAGTCTACTAATGTGTACCAAAAAAACTGCTCAGTGAGCTTATGGAGAATTAGGAGATTGGGCCAAAGGAACACCAAAAAGGCCAAATCTGCATTGCATATTTGAAAATGTTAACATTTTCCACTTTCCTCTTATGCTGACTGAAGGACTGAAGCCATAGCTTCTGGATGCAAGAGGCAAAAACCCCAAACCTAATCCCCTAAATGAAACACCTCAGAGTGGAAAAGAAAGAAGTGCAGTTTTATTGAATACAGTATTACTGTGTTATTATAATATTATATACCCTATACTATTCTATACTATAACAGAAAGTGCAGATGCAGGGCTTTTTTCTTTTGAAGGTACTGTCCAAATATGACAATGATGTCATAATGACGGCCTCTGTTAGTAGAAATATTGCCAGTGCTCTCAGATGAGTGAGTTAAAAGCCCTTGGTAGAGAGATTATCTGTCATCCATGCCCCACATCTGTTTGTGTGTACACACGCAGATGGCTGACATCATCCCGAACACCTGGATATGACTTTGATTTCCTGCCAAATAGGTGAATCAGTAGGACAGCCACTATTATGGTTGTCATGCTCTGATAATAGTGTAAATTGGAGTCTGACATGTGTGCCCTCACAGGAATTTAGTTGTGGTAGAAGACCGTCGTCATGTTTTATGTTCATGTGGGGCGTTATGATGGCATTACGGTGCTATTATATAATGGCACAGTTTGGTTCAAAAAATGGGTATTTGGTTGCTTGATTAAAACAACAAAAATACTAGATGTAGCTTAGTTTAAAAACAAAAATGTAAAGCTGAGTGCATTTTTTATGGTGTTCTTCAGACTAAAGTGATGGATGCATGTCTTGCTTCAGGTTCAGGTTGATGTACAGATCTACTTTACTACAAGCATTTCAAAGACATGATGAAACTAAGATTATGAAATGAGCATTAAATCACAACATACATTATCTAAAGGCACTGTACATAATAGGAGGGATGAGCCAATACAATAGTTTTGGTAGTTACTGCCGATACTGGCCAAAATCACTGGATCAGGTATCGGACAGATAAATTATAATATTTATATAATCCAGAAATCCTGTATATTGCATGCTTCATTATGAACAGACTGTAAAAATGTAAATAAAAACCAGCATCAGTTTTAGCCCATGTTGTAGACTGTTTATTTCTTCTTCTTCATTGTTACACCGTCTGAGAATTTTGTTTTTGAAATAGCTTCAAATGGCACAAATGTGTTGTTAACAGCGTCATAGTTTAAAAGGTCTAAAATTACTGTATCAGAGTGCTGTCAGTGTTAGATACTTGAGTTGATATTGGTATCGGACGTGAAAAAGTGGTATCATGGCATTCCAACCTACAGTATTATAGAAAGAAAAGGAAAGAATTGAAACGTGTAATTTTAAAACCTAATCCTGAATGTTAGGATTTTTTTGTGTGCCTAATCATAATAGCAACATAAAACAGAAAATACTTAAATTCTCAGGTGGGAGATATTTGTAACAATAGGCTGACAGACTTCAAGTGCACTTCATTTAAAAAGGTGAAGGGAAGGTTCTCAATGTCTCAAGAGAAAAAAAAAGAACAAAGCGTGTACAGCAGATTTTATGGATATTAAGCAAGAATCCACAACTGAGAATAAAATCTGACATCCACACTTTAAAGATGCTTTCTATTGGAACCTGAAAACCTTTATCTGATTTGAAATATTTTTAAATTAACCTACCATGTATGGTATTGTGGATAAGCTCAAACATTTTAAATGTGCTGTGTACAGACATCCATCTATTGTCTACTGCTTTATCCTCCACTTGAGGGTTGCAGTGCACAAACATAACAGCAAAAATATCTGAATAAATTGTTATGATGCACCACATGGTTAATTTGTAATATCAATATGGTTTGGTGGGGGGGGGGGTTCAAGTGTAGGAATTTGAATGTATATAAAATAGTTTATATACTGATTTGAGAAGCCTTGTATGTATCCACCGATATAAGAAAAACACTACATTACAGAACTTTTGCATTGGATTATATTACAACAAATGAAATTTCCCCCCCAATGAAAATGTAATTGTTTTAAGGGTATTTCCAAAATGCCGTTTAAAAGAATTTTTGACACAGATTATTCCTACTGGAAGCATGTCCTTTGGTAAGCTGAGAAACACAGAAACATTGCTTATGTTTGGAGAAAGAAGGGAGAGGCGTATAACCCAACGAACAGCGTCCCCACAGTAAAACAAGGTGGAGGGAGTATTCATGGAAGGTGGAGGGAATCATGAAGAAAGAAGGATATGTGAAGATTTTGAAAGAAAACCTGAAGCAGTCAGCAGCAAAACTGGGTCTGACATACGTGGCTCCTGGTGAAGAACGACCTCCAGAAGACCAGAGTGAACGTTACTGACTGGCCTGCACAAAGTCCTGACTTAAATCCCATTGAAGTGAAGACCAAGGTCCATGCCAGAAGGCCATCAAATCTGGAGGAGCTTGAGAGATTTGCCAAAGAAGAATGGGCTGGGATTCCTCAGGAGACGAGTCAGAGACTTGTTGAAAACTACAACAAACCACTTCAGGCTGTTATCCAGCAACAAGGAGACACAAGTGACTGTTAGCATCAGGGGGACAATCATTTTGACCGTGGTAGTTTTTGGTTAATGGAAGCATCCACAATAAAATTAGGATGTTTGAAAAAAGCTGTGTTAAAAATTCTTTGCTCTGTTTAACAGCACGTGGGAGAAACTTTTAAAACAATGACATTTTCATTTCAGGGGGGCTAATAATAATGTTGTCCTCCAGTGTATATACAGTATATACACTGAGTTGTTTTCCCAACAATACGTTGTTGGGATCATGCTTTTATGCAAGCATCAAAAACTCCACATGAACAACACATCAATGATTTATTTGGTTGGATATTGCTGCTTATTTAAAGGGGTGGTGTGTGAAATTTAGGTGAAATTCATTTAATTTATTGTTTATAAGGGTACAATCACCGATTGTATGAATTGCTGTTATTCGTTATCCCAGAGTGAGCCTTTTATATTTATATGAGGAGCCGGGTCAGCTCTACAGAGGCCACCATTTTGGACCACCATGTTTTTACAATAGCCCACAATGGACAATCTAAACATCTTTTGCATTTTGATGAAGTGAGGGATATTCAACATGCAAATTCACAAATTAATGTTGCTAAATTTAACACATTGTGCTATTATTATGGACAAATTTATCTGGTCATTCACTTCCTACCCTTCTTTCATTTAAATGTTGCTTTCACATTAGTGTTCGCACTTAAAAAGTACATGTAATCTAAGAACTGGTACAATCTTAGAAATTCCTGAGGAAAAAAAACCCCGAAAATAGAAAGATGGAAATTTTCTTATCAGTAAATCTATATATTTCTTGAGTTTGAGTGCCAAAAGAAAAGAATCAGGGCTAACAAAGACATTCAGTCTTTCCATAGTGTGTCTTCTTAAACACAGAGCCGAGATATGCAGCTCTGTGGAAGATGCACACAATTACTTCAGAGGCGAGGTGCTTTATTTACATATGCAATATGCATAAGCAAGGTTACTGTGAGGGTGAAATAACCGCCAGATCGAGGGAGAGAGAGAAAGAAGGAGGGGTTTGGAATGTGTCTGTGATGTGTGTGTGTGTGTGTGTGTGTGTGTGTGTTGTGATGATTGAGAGAGGGTGTGTTGGGCAGGTTGGGGAGGAGGCAGAAAATTGGTGTTATCAATATTTAACCAACCCTTCCAGCATATTTATGGTAGACAATAGAGCAGACATGCAACTGTCTCATGTGAGTGGAGGTGTATTTATTACACACTGAAATAGAGGCTGTAAATAGGATGTTCATTGATACATCCCTGCCACACAGTGAAGAGCTCACCACTTGGTAAACCCGCCTAACGATCGGTTCTCACCAAAAATAAATCAACATACTGTATCTACTAATTGTGTGTCACAATCCATGGGTGCTTGCCAAATATTCATTAGGAAGATTTTTCTACATGTGGCAAGCAGATGTACAGTATGTAATTCAATCAGTTTGGAAAAAAAGGACCCAAAAAGCAATGAAAAGAGGGAGAAGAAATAAAATGTCTGGAGTTTTCCCTTTTTTTCACAGACCCATGGCCTCTCAGAAAATGTTTCCATGTGTTGTGTCTGAGCACACTGAGAGCAAAGAAGGAAAACATTCTCTCCTCCAAACCACATGCAACAGATTCGTACTGAAGCCAAATAAATCTACCCTGTGTTTCAGATCATGTGACACTTTTTGTGCTTTGTGTTATTCCCAACATATCCTGTTTCATCCCCCCCCCCCCCCACACACACACACAAACACTGCACACGCACACGTACAGTACACATATAAACTGCATGCACATTCAGAGTTTCCATTTCCTGTGCGTACGATCACCTGTACAGACAGAGTGGCGTGCTTTAATGCCACATGCTCGGGCAGGAAAACAGGAAAGGGGAGTTCAAGGGTGTCTAACATGAAATACTCACAGCGTTAGGGGAAACCCGGAGCTCAGGGCACCACTCCAGTTTCTGAAGACAGTAAGACAAGTTTCACAAGTTCACTTTCTCCCTGTTTTTTTTTGCTGTTGCACTGCCATCATGTGCTTTTTTTTTGCTTGTGCAAAAATGTTCTAGAGATATGGAACCTTTATCTGTTCAAGGACAATACATACAGAGTAGACAGGGATCAAGCAGCATGCACTTAGTACAGGAACATTTTGATGCTTTGGCAAATACGTCTTTTTTTTGTTGTTGTTTTTTGATGAAAAGTTGAATGAGATGTTTTCTAAGTTTCTCAGAATCTGTATGTAAGTAAGCAGCTGACAGCATGACATAAACAGCTCGAGTGAACATATTTACTAACTGGACACTTATTATGCACATTACTGTTCATGTAGATATCCAATCAGCTGATCACATGGCAGCAATTCAGTGCCTTTGGACCTGTAGACGTGGTCAAGACCACTTGCTGAAGTTCAAACCAAGCATCAGAATGAGGGGAAAATGTGGCTGAAGTGACTTTGAAGTAGCATGGTTGGTTGTTGGTGCCAGAAAGTGATGAATTACTGGGATTTTCATGCACAGCCTTCTCTAGCATTCACAGAGAATGCTTTGAAAAAGAGAAAATATCTAGTGAGCTACATTTTGCTGAGTGAAAATGCCTTGTTGGTAACATGAGTCAGAGGAAAATGACCAGATGGGGTTGAAGTGAATGTAACATGCAACAGTAACTCAAATAACCTCTCATTACAACCAAGGTATTAAAAAGACTAGCTTTTAACACACAACAGGTCAAGTCCTGAGGCAGATGGACTACAGCAGCAGAAAACAACACAAGGTGCCACTTGTGCCTAATAAAGTGGCCAGGGAGTGTAGCATGATGGATATCATGGAGGCAAGATAGGCCTGTTGCTAATGTCAGTTACTTCTGCGACTCTTTGGCGTCTTCATTTACTTTATTTTTACTTTACTTATTTACTTTATGTTTTTTTAATGCATGCATGTGCATTCTGCTTTTTCTGATAATTTTATTTTTTATTTTATCTGTGACGTCAAAAATGTCACACAAACGAAACAAAAACATAAGCTTTTTAGTGGGTTTACTCTTGTACATCTGTATTGTTTATGCGCTAACAGGTTAATGAATAGAGCAGATTAACCAATTTAAACACTTACCTGTCACTATACATTGGGGTGTAATTCTCACAGACAAGACTTTAGACTTTAGTAATCCATCAGTGATGAGTTGCATGTGTTTGATTAGGGCAATCATCAACAGGCATTTCAAACAGAGTGAATATTGGTGCAAATGCATCCCACCAGTCTAGCAATGGCACACAGTTCTGTGTGACTTGACCATACTTTTTTAGCTAAATGTTAACATCAGCATAAAACTGCACACAGCTCCAATGCAAACACTGCTAATTAGTAATTTGATAGGATGAAGGCTTAATTTGTCCACCCACTCCTGTGCTGCTGCTGTATACACACAAACACCTGCTCAGGCAGGTCTGATAGTACTGCTTGACAGAGCCTGTTTTCAGATGAAGGATGCAGCATCAAGACCAAACCTAGGCAAAATACTAACATCATCAGCAAAAGATATGATATTTGTGATTTTACATTTTACTCATTTTATAATCACGGTGTGTTTTTATTTACCTTTTATTCTTCTGAAATTACAGATGCCAATTTCATGTTGTGTGTGAATAGGATATTGTAGGATATTGTAGATATTGTAGGTGCTCATTTAGCGGCACTGCATGAGTCAATTGTCCAAACCACATCAGAGTTTAGTTCAAATCCAGTAAGTGCCTGATTGGGATGCTGAGTATGTGTTTAACAATGTGATCATATCTGCCTGAATACATAACAATAATATCCTCATCACAAAAAGTACAAAAAGTAATAAAAACAATGAATGTTTCTGTTGAGTTCTCCTTTCCATGCTGTCTTTAACACGATACATCCGCATCTGCTGTTTGCTGTCAACACAGAGCATGTTGACAGTTCCTGGGCATTACAAGTGGGCAATACTATCAGACCTGACCTAGGGTGCATTTGTGTGTATACAGCAGCGGTGGTGGATGGGGACAAGAGCCTTTTATCCCATTTTACTACTGCACAAAGTGTAGAATTCACTTTTGGAACTTTTTGTGGCCACTTCTTGGAGTTGTACTCCAATATATTTGCAGCAGTTTCTCTCCTATAGCATAAACCTGGTGTTGCCTCTGCCTGTCTTGACAAAAAAAAAAG
The DNA here is from genome assembly GCA_016785285.1 of Brachirus orientalis. Classification (NCBI taxonomy): domain Eukaryota; kingdom Metazoa; phylum Chordata; class Actinopteri; order Pleuronectiformes; family Soleidae; genus Brachirus; species Brachirus orientalis. The sequence goes on along the minus strand of JAFBJR010000040.1, from coordinate 5,121,541 downwards.
AAATCTAAAGATGCATGATATTGGACTTTTGAGGATATCCCATATGCCAATATGTCGGGAGTGCTTGGGCTGATACTGATATACAATATATATGTTTGTCCCTGCATTCATCGTGATAAAAACACTAACAATTAATTAAACTTGAAAATCCTGTCTACCTGACAACATACAGTCCTAGTGATTCATTTATTTTGTGTAACAATGGGAGCTGCATCTTTCCTCGTGATTTATTGTGATCTTATTTTAAATTCCTTCTTTTCCAATAAAAGCTACACGTATCCTGTCTGCGATGTCCCTGAACCACAATCAGTGTTTGCCCTTTTGTGTTCTAAAAAGTAATCTAAAAAGTTGCATTAAAAACATATTCCTCCAGCCAACGGGCTAACATCATGAACCACAGTTATTTTGGTCAGGATACTTTATATCGTCCCATGTCTGTGCCCAGCTACAGGTCATTAAGCCTTTTCTGTGGTGACATTAACATAATATTTCTTCTTACTCATGTCACCGCAGATGTTTTCTTCATTGAGCAAAATAAATTCACATAAAAATTGTATAATAAATAAAGTAAAATAATTGTTTTAGAGGTCGCCAACATAGAAGTCAAGGAGGTACTGGTCTGTTTAGCGTAATATTGTAGTCATTACTCATATCGGCAGATCTTGATGTGTTTGCTGATTTACAATATTACATTTTAAAGCCAACAGCTGCCAAAACTTATATCATGTTGATAATATCATGCATCCCTAAACAAATTCCTTCCTGTGTATTGCATGTAAATGTCCCCGGGTGACACGAGATCCAAGCTTATTTGGCTTAAAAAGCAATTTGTAAACAAATTTGACAGTGGTTGAAATATAACAGACATTTGTTTATATTTAAAAGTTACACACCACTAGTTTTAATCATTATCAGCAATAGTTTATTCATTGCCAAAGCAATTGTGCAAAGAAAAACAAAACTCTGCTGCGGTTTGTCCAAGTGGTTTCTGTAGCTGCTCAAGATGTCGGACAAGCTTATGACTAGCTATGCATGGTGTAGATTTGGCGGCGCTGGTTTAATATGTATAAAACACAAACAGTGTACAAGTAAGCAAATGTGTTTTAACTATTTTTGCCAAGCAATCCACATTTTCTGGACGAACCTGATCAAGTGCGTGGATTACTGGATTATTTTCTCCCCTAATTCCAACCTCAGCATGTAGCACACCATTGTTACCTTGTAGTTGTTGCTATATGTGAATGTGTGACATGCTATGCTGATCAATCGCCTTGGTTCTCTGTGGGGAAACGCACTGTTCCCCCGTGCGCCTGACAGCAATCCCGAGCCCATTTACTGTCAAATGGGCTCCGTTCTCTGTGCCTGAGCTCAGATGCAGATTTATGCCAGAGCAATGCCGGTTCTTGCATATTAGATGAAAGCCTTGTTTGCATATACCCGCTCACCCACCACCATCCCTCTCCCCCCCCCTTCTCTCTCTTCCTTTTTTCTGAGGCGTCACTTTAATATGTATGCAAATGGGCTGCGCTCCACGGGCAGATATGTGTGGAGTCCTGTCCTGCAGTCAGGAGGTGTAGGAGAGATTGTGTTTGTATTTATGAGGCATGGGCCTTGCCGCTCTTGGGAGAGAAAATGCTGCGAGTATGTGGTGGAGGCTCTGCAGTGCAGGCAGAATGCAGATATGCCAATAACAGAGGTCATGGTTGTCACTAATGATAACAGAAGGCAATTAGACAATAGTATAGCTGTAATGTAACCTCCCTTACAACCTCTACATGTCAACACACACACATAAGCCTTTCGTCTCTCATTGCTCTGCGGTGAAGTGAAGTAAGGCAGTGAGGAGGAGATGCTTCTTCTGGAATGTTCTGTACGTTACAGCAGCTCTGCTCGACCTGGATAGGGTATTCTCGGTGATTGGTGTGGGTGAAATACCAATCTATTGATCCCTGCGTCCCTCTGGGGCTGAGGATCACTGTCAGGGGCTGAGGCAGAGGAGACAAGGTCAGGTCACCTATGAGAGAGAGACACCCTTAACCCATTTCATCAGTCTGATACTTCCCAGACAGGCCTCAAAAAGTGTGTGATCAATAATGTTGCAGTAACCGTGGAAACCAAAATATATAAGAGAGCCCCTGGACCGCGCCACTTAGTGTGGAATATTTAGTTGTTACATTTTTGGAAACAAAATCTCAAAGAAATTATTTAGAATTCAGATGAACACGTTAAAATCATAGAGAAACATGAGAAGAAGGAGAATGGGGAAAATAAAAGGTCCAGTATTATGTTCAAGACATAATAATATCTTGGCTTGTTGCCAATCGTGATCTTACTAAGGCAACACACACTCACACTCACATGTACACTCAGGTTGGTATAGCTATTCCTCTTAGGACACTGTTTATTTATTGGTTTATGTTTATTTGAACGGCCTAAACAAAGTGTTTTCAGCTCTTCACAAATTAGGTTCTGCCTTGGTAGGACCAGGTTTTGGTCTCCATGAGGACCTCTGGTCCTGACAAGGACAGTGTATATGCCAGAAAATATGTCCTGAAGAGGCAACAAATACAAGTACACACACACACACACACACGCAGAGAGAGAGAGAGAGAGAGAGAGTGAGAGAGAGAGAGAGCTGTGTGCAAATCAAATGTCTGTCTCTCTCTCTCATTCTCTCTCACTGGCACACACACACACATTTTATGTGTCCCTCTCCCTCTCGTTCTGTCTCTCTCACACATACGCTCATACACACTAATAGAGAGAGAGAGAGAAAGCGAGAGAGAGAGAGAGAGAGAGCTGTTCTCTGTGTCTCTCACTCACTCCTCCACCCTTCTTTCTCACTCTCTTCTCTCTCTCTCTCTCACACACACACACACACAAGCACATCCCCTTCCTCCATCATGAATAAACCATACTGTGTCTATGAGTCATATACCACCCCCACATCTCTCTCTCTCTCTCTCTCTCTCTCCCTCGCTCTCTAACCCACTCCCCCTATTTGCTGCTGCTAGAGTAAAAAACGCTAATTAACGTGATGGCTAGCTCCAGCTCCTGTCAGCAGCTTGTGGGGGCCTCTCAACTAGCTAGGCTCCACTGGTCTCTGGTTTTTTTTGCAGCTCTCTCCCCAACCACCATCTCTGGAGAACCGGGGCCCCTCATTCATATTCAGCCCCAGTCACAGGCACCTGGAAGCAGCCAGCACCACCGCCGCACAACCCCCATAGTGTCTATCACCAGCCCCCCAGACGAGCCCACCTCCTGTCAATGCTCGAACCCCCCGCTACTGATAAAAGACACCCACAAAACCCCACCCATTTACCCCCACACAAAACACACACACACAAACATGGACACACACAATTATTCCATTTTCTCAAACTAGAATCCAATTGGTACACAGGCCCCGGACTGAAAAACTCCATTTAGGAGATGTGTGAGCCAGAAACTCCATCTAGGAGATGACACAACCCAACTGATTGGTTGAATCACCCAACGATGGAGAGAGAGAGAGAGAGAGAGAAGGAGAGCGAGTGAGCAAGAGTGAGAGAAGCAGCGTGCCTTGGTGGACTAGCTCGGTAACCATGACAACACAGCCGGGAGAGCAAGAAACAGGAACATACAGAATCTGTTTCTGCTGAGACTTGCACATGTGGCACAGTACTGCTTTTCCTCTGAGAAGAAATGAAAGGGAGGTGTGTGTGTGTGTGTGTGTGTGTGTGTTCTTGTACTTGCTGAAGAGTGAGGACCAAAATTCATATAATTCCTACAAAGTGAGGACATTTTGACAAAGTGAGGACATTTTGGCTGGTCCTCACTTTTTTTCACCCCTTAAAATGGCTTTTTCAGGGTTAAGACTTGGTTTTAGGGTTAGGGTTAGAATTGGGTTTAGGTAAGGGTTAGGGTAAGGGTTAGGGTTAGGCATCTAGTTGTGATGGTTATTGTTAGGGTAAGGGGCTAGAGAATGCATTATGTCTATGAGGGTCCTCACTATGATAGAAGCGCAAACATGTGTGTGTGTGTGTGTGTACCTGGTATTCCTTATGTTGTGGGGACCTGTTTACACAGACACATTATGGGAACTTGTCTTCCTTATGGGAACAGAAATCAAGTCCCCATAACATAAATTACTACATTTTAATACATTTTAAGGTGAAGACATATTTTAAAGTTAGGCCGAGGTTAGGGTTAGGTTAAGGTTAGGGTCAGGTTTAGGATTACGGCACTAGTAATTATGGTTAAGATTAGAGTAAGTCTCCAGGGAATAAATGTTCATAAGTCAATGCAATGTCCTCTGAAGTCATGGAAACCATGTGTGTGTGTGTTTGGAGGCCCTTATGAAACATACATGCCTGCTGCTTCTCCTACCATACTCACTCATCTGCTTGAATCACAGAACAAAATATATAATGGTGAAACTAAAACAGACAACACAGTCGCAGGCTATTTTCCCCCAAACTGCTGGTAAGGTACAACCCCAACTCCAAAACAGGGTCTCTGTGTAAAATGTAAATAAAACCCAAATGCAATGATTTGCAAATCCCATAGACCCATATTTTATTCCCAATAGAACATAAACAACATATCAGATGTTGAAACTGAGATATTTTACCATTTCATGAAAACTATTTTGAATTTGATGGCAGCAACACATATCAGAAAAGTTGGAACAGGGTGATGTTTATCATTGTGTAGCATCTCCTCTTCTTTTAACAACTGTCTATAAAAGTCTGGAAAGTGAGGAGACCATTTACTGGAGTTTTAGGGAAGGAATGTTGTCCCATTCTTGACTGATGCAGGATTCTAGCTGCTCAACAGTCCTGGGCCTTTGTTGTTGGATTTTTCGTTTCATGATGGGTCAAATGTTTTCTATCAGTGAAAGGTCTGGACTGCAGGCAGGTCAGTTCAGCACCTGGACTCTTCTCCTGGGAAGCCATGCCGTTGTGATGGATGCAGTATGTGGTTTAACATTGAAATATGCAAAGCCTTCCCTGAAACAGACGTTGTCTAGATGGAGCATATGTTGCTCTAAAACCTCTATGTACTTTTCAGCATTGATGGTGTCTTTCCAGGTGTGTAAGTTGTCCACACCATAGACACTAATGTAACTCCATACCATCAGAGACACAGGCTTTTGAACTGCCCACTGATAACAAGCTGCTTATCAGCTCTTCAGTCCCAGGTTCCCAAAATAATTTAAAATTTTGATTCATCTGACCACAGAACAGTTTTCCATTTTGCGTCAGAACATTTTAAATGAGCTTAAATCCAGGAAAGACGGCAGCGTTTCTGGATCATGTTGACATCTTGCTTCTTCTTTGCATGACACAGCTTTAACTTTGTGGATTGCACGGTGAACTGTGTTCACAGACAGTGATTTCTGGAAGTGTTCCTGAGCCCATGCAGTGATTTCCAGAAGAGAATCATGTGTGTTTCTAATGCAGTGCTGCTTCAGGGCCCAAAGACCACAAGCATCCAGTTTTGACCTTCAGCCTTGTCCCTTATGCACAGAGATGCCTCCTGATTCTCTAAAACTTTTGATATTATACACTGTAGATGGTGGGACCTTCAAAGTCTTCACAATTTTACACTGATGAACCTCTGCCCATCTTTACCTCTGAGAGGCTTTGCCTCCCTGAAATGCTTCTTTTATACCTAGTCATGTTACTGACCTTTTGCCAATTAACCTAATTAGTTGTGAAATTCTCCTCCAGTTGTTTTTGATTTGTGCTATTTACAACATAGTTGGTGTGCAGTATGAAGAGAAAGTGATAAAATACAAAAATTAAAGGCAAAATACAGCCACTGTTTTTGCCTATTTTCCTTCCCTGTGCCTCTCTGCCGCTCCCCTTCTGCCTGTCTTTTCTCTTTCCTCCTGCTCCCTCTTTCTACAGGCTCAGTCTAACCTCCCCCTCCCCTTTCCTCAAGGGAATAAAGGTCGTAACGCAAATGATTACTCAAACCCGAGTTGCCATAGAAACGCAGTCATGTGACTAGAGCAGGCATGCATAGACCACAACAAAGAGGTGGATCAGGAACCAGTGCTGGAAAGAGCTGTAGCTCGCCTTACTGGTGCCTTGGTGCATTTCACTCAAATTCAAGCTTTTAAAAATAGGCGAGCAGCATGAAACGCGAGGGGGAGAAAAGCAGAGAAAAGCGGCACAGAGAAAGTGCTCAGAAGAGAGGCAGTAATGAATCTAGGCTGTAACACTGCAGTGTGCCATATATTCTACCATTCACTAGCATACCAAGGGTGTGTCCTATTCATCATGTCCTTCGTGGAGGCAGAGCTCAGGCGCCAGTTGTCTGGAATTTCTGTGAAATGGCGTCAGTTGTAGAAATGCAGAGGGTGTTGGATTTGTGTGCTTCTAAAATGGGACTTTGAGTATGAAACCGTAACTTTTCAATATGCTACACTTTCAAATGACGCCCCCCCCCTTGGAGAACAAAAAGATATTTGTGTTAATAATTATCTGTTGCACTATGGTTACTTTGACTTGTTGGAGCTGATTTTTTCTGTCTTTTCAAAGAGACTGGAACACCCTGACAAAGAGAACTACCATTAAAAACCATTTTAGAATAGTTTGTTTAAACTAAATCAGTTCAAACGTTATATATTTACCCCCACAAAGGTATAACTAGAAACCACAAAGGTATAACTAGAAACACCCCCCCCACCACCACCACCACCAATCTTATCTTAAAGCACTAACTGGCTGAAGGAAACATTGCAGGCTGGTGAGTATAACGGTCAATGTGTCAATCTAAAGGAGGAAGCAGCACCTGGAGCGGAATGAGAAGGTGGCCTGTCCCAACAGGATTCACTTATCCTGCATCCAATCCACCCCCACTGAGATTAGTCTTATGCCCTGGGTGAACCCACTGACCTGCGACCATCTCTCAGGGACCAACCAACACCCCCCACAACACACACACACACCCTCACATGTTTGTGCTTCTATCATAGTGAGGACCCTCATAGACATAATACATTCCCTAGCCCCTTACCTTAACCTTAACCATCACAACTAGATGCCTAACCCTAACCTAAACCCAATTCTAACCCTAACCCTAAAACCAGGTCTTAACCCTGAAAAAGCCCTTTAAGGGGTGAAAAAAGTGAGGACCAGCCAAAATGTCCTCACTTTGTCAAAATGTCCTCACTCTGCAACAAGTACAAGGACCCCCCCCCCCCCCCCCCCCCCCCCCCCCCCCACCCACACACACATACAGAGTCTGGTTTTCATGACTTCAGAGGACTCACATTCAGTGACTGGAGACCTACTCTAACCTTAATCATAACTACTATTTGCCTAACCTTAACCCTAACCTCATATTAACACAATACAACATGGCTTCACTTTAAAGTGTAATAATTTTTGTCCCAAGTCTCCATAATATGACTGTGTAAAAAGATTTAGTTCCCCACACACACAGTACTGTGCATAAGTCTTAGGCCACCAGCAGCTTTGTTGTTTTGATGTCACTTTTGTGATTGTTGGCATTCAGACTGAAAAGATGTGACTAAAAGTCAGTCTTCTACTATATGATCAACCTGTCAGTGAGTTGAACTTGTGCAACATGTGTATGTAATGCTCCAACATGTCTGGAGTAAACCAGGTATAATAGACCTTTTTCACAGCAGCTATTTGTTGCCATGAAATAGTAGGAGAAACACAGGTTTGACCAATAACATTAGGGTTCCATTCCAGGTTTTAAAGAGCCATGGTTGTGTTATTGTTCAAGTGCAAATGTAGCTCACACTAAATATTTGATATTATACAAGCATTTTTGTTGTTTTGTTGTTTTCAAACTGCATATGTGTTTCTCCATATTTTCAGGATGTGTTCCAATAAAGTGATTGAGAAATAATTTTACAGTATGGTCATTATAGCATTGCTAAAACAACAAATCTAATATGGTGGCCTAAGACTTATGCACAGTACTGTATATACCTAAAACATTCACACACAAACATTCACAGGTTTGCACTCCTATTTCTGTTAGGACACGGTATTAAATTAAAACTTTCTTTTGTTTGGACAGCCTAAACAAATTATTCCTAATCTTTTCCAGATCCAGTTAATGCCTAATCCCAGCTTTAACCTTACCACGATCCACAACTTTTTCCAAACTCTAACCAGAGCCTCAGAAATGAGGATCGGCTTAAATAGGACCAAGTTTTTATCCCCATAAGGACTGCTGGGTTTGAAAAAGTCAGTGGTTATACCAGAAATGTTCCCCAGGATTTCACACACACACACACACCGGTTTATGGAGGTATCCTTCTTAGGACACTGCATTGACTTTCCTTTATTTGATCAGCCTAAACCAGTGGTTCTCAAACTGTTTTATACCAAGTACCACCTGAGAAAATATTGAGCTCTTGAAGTAACACCATTATCACCAAGGTTAGAACACAGTGGTGTAAATAGTCCGAGCAAAGTCAGCGACAGACTTTTCACAGGAGGCAGATTTATTCCCAATAAGATCATCATCTCATCATCCTCCTCTCCCTCACATATACTTCAGACACTGGTATAGCAAAAGATGGAGCGAGCAATAAGGTGACTCTAATTGTTATTTGTTTATTTATTATATATTTTTCATTTGTTTCATTTTCTATGGCCTCCAGTCAAAATTCATCAGCTCCACTCTGATCACATACTTAAATATAATATACGGGAGAACAGTATTTCTGTTTTTTTTTTTTTTTTTACCAGTACAGGAAGCTTGCGTACCATTGGTGGTACACATACCACCGTTTGAGAACCATGAGCCTAAACAAAGTGTTATCCCTTATATTAACCCTAACCCTAAAGGCCTAACAATAACCTAAACCTAAGTCTACCCCCTTACCTTAAAACCAACTGTGAAAAACCCCTTAATACTTGTGAGGTCCCATCAAAATATCCTCATTTCTCAAAATGTTTATACCTTTTTTGCATATATACTAAGATACACATAAAAGTACACACAAAATCAACAACAACCTTAGAGTACATAGTGTATGGAAGCTTTAAGAGAAGAATATGATGATGTCCTGTAAATATTATTTTTTTATCCCAGCATTTAAAGCCATTTATTTCAGGGAGCTCCATCAACACAAGTGGAGCAATAGGACGGGGGAAATTTTTTTCTGGTGAAGTCACCACATCTGCGGTTATGAGCTCTGTGTGCTTCAGTGTCTATGTTCTCCTTCTCCTTCTCCTTCTCCTTCTCCTTCTCCTTCTCCTTCTCCTTCTCCTTCTCCTTCTCCTTCTCTCTCCCAGTCCACGCTTGCCTTCACACCACTGAACACACACAGTGCAGTGTGGAGATGCAGAACACGCAAACACAGAAACTAAAGGGGTGTGCGTGCACCCAGTGTGACCCCCTTCACTGACTGCTGGCCATTTCTCTCCAAAGTCCACCTCAACTCCCATGAGGGTTCAGGCAGCAGCTGAGTGTTTGGTGATGTCTGCAATTATCCCGTGTCTAGACATTGTCTAGTGAAAGACAAGGAGATGCACATTCTGCACAGGCTCTGCTGCGTAGAAGAAAAGGCCTGGCAACAGACCACAGCGTCATTCAGTCAATGACGTGGTGCTTAATGAATAGGTTTGAACCCGGGAACTCATGCCAACAAGCTCCGACATAAATAAACAAACAAACCAACAGCATTAATATGTTGTTTTGATGAATTTGTCATCAGCATTATCAAAAAAAAAAGTAATTATTCTTCAGGTCACCATGCACCAAAGCCTTTCTGTTGTGAATGTATTTTTTAATATTGCTCTGAAAAGACTAACATGTAGCAATTTCTGACTCCCACATTCAATGAATTTTGAGTTTGTCCCTCAACATGTCCACTCTGATGTGTGTTATTAAACGCCCTTGTAATGTTCTCTCTCTTCATTTATTTCTCTAACAGACCACAACAGGAATAAAACTGTATTTTTAGTGGTGCAAACAAAGAGTAAAATGGTGTCAGGGACTAGTTTACTTATTTATTTAAGAGGGGCATTGCACAGATAGAAAATGAAAAATTACAAATGCACAGTTTAAAACTTTAACTTAACTTAAAAAATAATACAGTGAAATAATTTATGGCACCATACCAAGCATGTTAAATGTTTTTGCTTCCCCATTCAAAATCAAACATCCTAATGAAGACCACATTATTGCCAAGTAACTTCTCCCTATGAGGACGTGATGTGAAAAGAAACTTAAAGAAGTACAAAACAAGCAGAATCACGCTGAAGCTCGCAGCAAAGGCAGAAAGATGCAATGGGTTGTGCTGAAAGAAAAGGCTATGAGAGAATGAGCAGGTGTGGTGGGAAAGACCCATGGGCTTCAGGGAGAGAATAGATCAATAACTAATTTCAGTACCAAGCTTCACTTGCACTGTTTTCCAATAAATGCTGGATGGAGAGCACTGGCTTAGCCCTCCCCCCTCCATCTCTTCTCTATCACTCTCTACGAGCGGGGATTGGACTCTCTGGAAGAAGGCTGTTTTTTTCCCCCCTCTTCCAGCGTTGTTATTGTTAGTTCGGTGGATTATGTTCTTACATCGAGTGTACTGTATGATTGTAATCCAACGTTGCCATTTCCATGTGTCCTCGACGAGGGCTCTCACAAGCGTCGCACATATGCAGCCACTGTATCTTTAACATTTTTTCCTCACTGCCCTGCCTCCTGCACCCCCTCTCCCTCCCTCGCTCCCTCATTTGACCAAGGCCAGTGTTGAGTTTTTGTCAAGCCTATGCAGGGAGATTCAGTCAGACAGGAGAGTGAAGCGTGTGTCATGCAGAGCTGCTGCTGCTGCTGCTGAGGCTCTTCTCCTCAGAGGCTGTGACCTAGATAACCAAGAGGAGCTCGAGCGCCTGCAAGCCTTGGAGCCACTCCAGCTTCAGCAATGTCAGGAAGGGGTTAGTTGTGTAACACAATGTCCTATTTAGTTACCTCAGCACACACACATGGATGCAAACACACATATATACCACACGATGGTCCAGTACCATCACAACATACTTCTTTTGGACACTGTTTGTTTATTACTAGGGACAGGATGTGCAGGAAGTAAAAAAAAAAAAAAAAAAGGAAAAGGATCCACATACGTCTCAGTTTAAACACAGGCAGCAACAATGCATAGTTAAACTTTCCACACCAACAGCCACTGCAGCTACATTGTGTCACAGTAAAAACATCGACCAGCACACTCTTTCTGCACTGTTGCTGCAGCTTTTACTCCATTTTCTTTTAAGCATTCTCTCAACTGATGTTTGCTTTATGCACACCACCCTAAGGGAAATACACAGCACTAATTTCACCCCTTTAACAGATAGCCAACGTAGTCAGCACTGCACTACCACTATCTGGTCAATTGAAAACAGTAATTGTCAAACACTGAAAAATAAAATGTTAAGATGCATTTATCGGATATAAATTATCAGGACACCTTCAGTGAAACACACAACTATTTTATTGGCCCGTCTTCACAAAGAGCAAGAAGATTTCATATATTCCCAAATACATCACCATCATGTTGAGAAGATAAAATATAGATGGACTCTACTGCGCTAGAACAACTTTAATAGGCTGCACTGAGAATAACTAAATCTCTGACCCTGGTATCTGAGCTACTTTTGATATGCAGGAACAACACTGCCATCTGGTGGCTTTTATTTTGTGCTGTGACTTCTTTTTCCACATCATTTGTTCACTTGACTGCTCAGCATTGACAAACACATACTGAAAATGTGCATTATTTTTCAAACGAGTGAACTGAATGTACACGACTCCTGAAATACAATTTGAAAATACATCACTTTATATGTATAAGTAAACATATACACATATTTTGACTGTAAATTTGGCACAGACAACACAAACTGAGAACTCAACTAAGGCTTTGATGGTTTGTTAGGCTGAGATTAAGACATGTACATTTCCCCAGGCAATATATTCAAATTATTTCAGAACTGTTCAGTTTTTCATTTGAGAACAAAAACCAGCCAGTAGGTTTATACCATCAACGTAAGCTCTGTTGGGGCTTGAAGCAGTCCCAGCCAGGCTTTGGTGTATACTTAAGCTCAGGCAGCAGAAAGTCTTTCAGTCTGTCTGGTAATGGCAAGGCTTTGACTCTGTCTTCCAAGGGCCACGGCTCAAGGTGAGACCTAAGGAAAACCCTGCAAAGGCTTTGCAAAGACGGGGGGCTGACTTCATGTGCCACTACACGGCTGTGCAGGTCCACAAGAGCCTGAGCGTAGGGGTGAGGGTCCTGACCGGGCACAGGGAGATCCAACCTGAGAGGTGCATGCAGTGTGGGGAAGTTTACCCTCGCTAAATCCAGTAACACCTCAGCTTGCTCTAGGAGCTCAAAGGCATGACTCTGATCAGAGCAGTGCTGTAGGGCTGTCTGCAGCTGCTGAAAGAGGAGGCTGTAGCCTGACCAACAGGAGTCGCCGTGATACGAGCAAACCAAAGAGGCTCCGCTCTGGATTAAGAGCACAGCCAAAGGAAAGAGGTGGTCAAAGTGCTGCAGGGTTGTATGTGTCAGGGAAGGCTCAAAGTCTTCTTTCTTGCAGTAGCTGGGGTCCATACCATGAGTCAGCAACAGCTGTGCGGTTTTCACGCAGAAGTTACCTATCTCAGCAGCGTCCTCCTCACTGGCCTCCAGAGCCTCCTTCACCAGGAACACCAACGAGGACTCCACGGTTTCACCGTCTTCAGTGACAGCATCCACATCAGCACCTGTAGTGGAGAGAGCGTCGCTCAGAACTAAAACTGAAGTATTCAGGTAATATATCTGTGATTTTTTTTTTAATATATATTGTATATCTATACATTGCAATTATATTGCAATTTACTTTGGGATATAACTTAACAAGTCAAGCTACAGTTCAAGTTTCAGCATGTTATAGATTTAAAACAACATTATCACATAAGAAATCAAATTAGTGACAACTATACTCTAATGTAAGGATGAAGACCTGTGATGTTCTAATTATTGTGTTGTTTCAAACTGTGATTTTGATTTAAAAACGGTTAATTGTTCAGTCCAACACAGAACAACATGTGTGATTACATCTAAACACACGCACATCATGCCTCACAGTGTTGGGGAAAAAAATAATAACAATATTGAGTGATGAGTTATTAAGTTTATGTAAGAAACAGAACCACTTTGAACCAAATTGAGTAGATAGACATCAAATTTAAAAAATATGTTTGTTTGTATATACATGTCATTGACTTTATTATTGCATTTCAGGTTTCTGTGTTTTCCATCTGGGTACACTAGTTGTAAATACAACCCCAAGTCCAAAATATTTTAAAAAAATGTAAAAAACAGAGTGCAATGATTTGCCAAATAGACCATTAACAACAAATCAGATGTTGAAACTGAGACTTTTTTTTTAAATAATTTATGACAAATATTAACTCATTTTGAATATGATGGCAGCAACACATCTCAGAAAAGTTGGTGAGTAGAGAATCATGCCTGTTTTTAATGCAGTGCCGTGCAGTGTTGAGGAACATTTTTCTGAAACACATCAACATCTGATATGCTGTTAATATTCTGTTGCTAATAACATATGGGTTTATGAGCTGTTCAAATCATTAGATTCTTTTTTTTTACATTTTACACAGTGTCCCAACTGTTTTAGAATTAGGGTTGTACTTAAAAAAGACAAGGTCTCTGAAGGGTCTCATGAAGGTTCTCTGTAATTACAATGTTCCGGAAATCTCAGGTACACTGAGGAGATTGACTGAGGAAGACATATTTCTGGTCATCAACGTCATGTGACTAAGATTCTTTATAATATTCAGTCAATACCAGTTACTGCATGTCTTGAATTACAGGGTTGCGTACAGGTGCATGGGTATGCATACTAACATGTTTCTGAACATAGTGGTTTAACTGTATTGCTGTTTGAAAGACTACAAGTGGACAAGAAAGTAAAAGGGAAGTGTGTCTCATAGTCGGTACCTCTCTGAAGAAGTAGTTGGATGTTCTCCATGTTGCGCACCATGAGGCCGTCACTGCATGCCAGGGCGTGGAGCAGAGGTGTTTTTCCTTTGGGGTTGAAAATAAAGCAATCACTTTTTTGGAATAATTTAATGAATGAAATTTAATCAAGCTGGGCAACATAAATTTACCATATTTATCTCTTGCATTAACATCAGCACCTAAGTCCAACAAAGTGCGCAGACAGAGTAGTCGCTCTGGCTCTTCAGTGGCAAGATCCAGGGGACTGCTCTCATGCACCTACCAACACAAAACATACAGTGTTGACAACAAATGGAAGAAATATATAAAATGGTTGAATGAAAACTAGAGACAACACAGATACTTATTTAGTTTGCCTCACCCTGTCCCTCCTTTCAATGTCTGCTCCACTACGGACCAGGAGCTTCACCATTTCTGGCTTGTTTCGCAAAACTGCTATATGTAGTGGATTATAGTATGACACTGGGTCTGGAGAATAGAAAACAAAATCATATTTATATTCTCTTTTGTAATCGAGTTACTCGAGAAATCAGCCCTAGTCTTATTGATCATATTTCACATGTGTCTAATACACTATAGACATTCATTCATTTATTTTTCAGCATTTCAGTTAGACTTCAAATGAGCCATCAGAGTCACAGACCTGCTGCTGGATGAAAGATTATGTAAAGGACAATGGGCTGATCTACAATAGCCACAATAATCTGCAGCATATTCCTAGACTACACATGCTACACATGTGATTTTACAATATATTTGTCAATATTATTTAAGGTACAACCCCATATCATTACTCACCTTCAAAGTTTAGAGAAGCTCCGTAGTGTAGAAGGATTTCAGCTGCGTGCACCAGTCCCCTCTCTGCCACCTTAAACAAGGCATAGCTGATGCCTTCCACAAATACCTCAGACTGAGACTCTCGCTCCAGAAGCTCTGCCAGAGAACTACAGGGACCAGACTTGTCCCCAGGGCTTCTGAACTCAGCATTCATGTGTGTGTGTGTGTGTGTGTGTGTGTGTGGGGTGGCGGGGGGGAGAAGAAAACTTTTATTAGATTTGTGAAATGGCATTGACCTCCAAAAGAAAAATAAACAGTGACATAGTATTTCTACATTCAACTTTACCTGTTCTCCTGACTGTCACTGTCTCCTTCCTCCAGCCCCAGAACACACATCACAGCATCCACCAGTGGCTGGTACTCATAAATGATCCGTCGAAACCCATGCAGGAAAGGCATGGCTCCTCACAACAGTCGTCAGTAAGTCCACCTCTGAAGCCACACAGCAGGAGCACAGGGTGTGTTGACAGTCAAATAAGTGGCTCTTATCGCAGTTCAACTCCTTTAACCTTATCTCATGAGCTCAGGCAAACCTTAACACTTGAAGACTAAACTAATCACTTTATGTCACTTTTTTTAACT
This sequence comes from Brachirus orientalis, assembly GCA_016785285.1. Lineage (NCBI taxonomy): Eukaryota > Metazoa > Chordata > Actinopteri > Pleuronectiformes > Soleidae > Brachirus > Brachirus orientalis. Next base: position 5,106,126 of record JAFBJR010000040.1, on the reverse strand, counting down.
ACAGTGCTTAACAAATTTATAAGACCACCACCCAAAGCCGCAGCTGCCCTTAATTAACAACAATGGCAATTATAGTCATTTACTTGCATTCTTGAACAGAAAAATTTGTTTTAATTATTCAATGTTATGCATGATTAAATTCTGACTCCTCAGAGAAACCCAGTGTGCTGACTCAAATTTGGGTATAAAAAGGTCAATTCAGTTTATTTGCCACAAAAAATAACAACAACATTTTTAGTTTTAAATAAACTTTTGAAAGATTTCTAAAATATTTACTGTATGTTTTCTCGTTTCTATGATAGGTGGTCTAATAAATTATTTAAGCACTGTATTTTCATAATCAATTAATATGTTTATACTTTACTCAATCGATCAGTACTCGGCTGGTCGGGAAAATGTCAGATAATGTTGAAAAATGTCAATCAGTGTTAACCAAAATTGGAAATAATGATGTTCTCAAATGTCTCGTTTTCTCCACAAACCAAAATTATTGAGTTTCAATGATTTCCTTTTTTGTATGGAGCAAAGAAAACTGGAAATATTCACATTTACGAAGCTGAGAAATCGGAAAAAATGTTTTAATTGTAATAATAATGAAATAATACTCTAACATACTGCCAAAATAGTTAACAATTAATTTTGTAATCGATTAATAATTAAATACTCAAATAACAGCCCTAGTCACTTTACATACATTTAACATTCAACCTTTGCTTTTATATCCGTTTTTATTTGGCTTGAAGTTCAGGACAGTTAATTGCTTGCAGTTGTGCATTATAGTGAACAATAACAGTGTTAATGTATTCTATTCCCTTTCATTTTTGATGCAACCCTGACACTAGCCTAGAGAGAGAGAGAGAAGAAAAAACTAAAAGGCAATAACATCAACACACACAAAAAGATTTGTAGAAGTTACATGAAGCTGTCAAATAAAACTACATGTGAGTACAGTTGCTATGCTGCATATGACTTATTATTACGAACACATGATTGCATATAAAAGCAATCGGCAGACATGACAATGAAACTGGTATCCATCTCCAATGCTGCAGCCAGTCTGTCCACATTGGGTGGGTTAGTGGTGTTGAAAAATGCAATCATGTGATTATTCGCACCTGCTTTCTGTCTGTGACCTTAAATACAACTGTTACTGCAATGAATCAGATCAATATATTTAATTGCCAAAGGTAAATCTCTCTGAAGCCACAGAGCAAACATCTCAACTTTATATTATCTCGTAAGCTCAGGCGACGAGGCACAAATGGAAAAAAAAAAAAATGGCGAAACTTTAACGCTAACGGGCTAAACTCGTCCCTTTGTGTCGTCTTACATGATTAAATATTTTCATACCCACGTCTCTTGCTCACATGAGTAATTTGACGTGTATTATTTCTTTAACTCACGACAACTGTTTCTTTGTTTCTCCAAGAAAGAAGTGAAATCGTTGGATAGCACCTAAGCATTAAATATCACAAGCGATGCTATTTGTTAGCAAGATTAACTACAGTTACTATTATTTTACATACCAATGTTGTAGAATTTAAATGACTGACGTAAAAAAGAAAAATCTCACTAAGCAGTGAGTGAGCAGTGAGCACTGATAACTCACGTCTGTTTCGTTTTCTTCTAAACAGGAAGCTACACAGCGCCCACCACATCAGTCCGGTGGTGTTTACTTTCCCATTAAAAGCACAACGGAATCAAAGGTTCCTAGTTATATCGCCCTTACTCTGCGTAGCTAATAAAATGGCTGGCGAGCATATTCAATTAATTGCCACTTTTTAAAATTAGAAAACTACGAGGAAAGATAAGTCTTTTTATTGTAACAGGATGCGTTGGGGAAGGCACCCTCTTGATTTGATTTTGAATTTATTTTTTTTTTACAAACCCATGTGAGAAATGTGTGACTCTTCTAACAACAAGACATCTTAAGTGTGTGTTATTATTAGTCATCCAAGACTAAAAGGTTAAAAAGCAGTGGTTTGACATTTAAAATGTGTTTTGCAAATGGTTTTGAAAATTGAATAACATTGCTGTAGCATTAAAGGGAAGTCCAGAAGAGGTGCAAACCTGTTAGTACAGTAGAGGTGCTTCAAGATTGTATTAAAAAGAAAGTATACTTGGGTCAGTGGCATGCATGCTAAAATTTCCTCTAGAATGGTAAAAATATGAGGACTGCCCTACTGGCGCCCACTCATATGTGGCCTCTAGAGCAGTGGCTCTCAAACTTTTCATACCAAGTACCACCTGAGGAAATATTGAGCTCTCAAAGTACCACCATATCACCAATGTTAAAATACAGTGGTGTAAATAAGATAATCTGCTCTCTCATCCTCCTCCTCTTCCTCACATATACTTCAGACACTGTTCTAGTGAAATTATTTTAAGATGGAGAAGATCAGCTCCACTCTGTTCACATACTCATATACCGTAGAACAATATTTCTGATTTTCCTCCAAGTACCACTAGAGGAAGCTCGCGTACCACTGGTGGTACACGCACCACAGTTTGAGAACCATGGCTCTTGAGCAAAATATAAATTTAATAATGTATTGTTTCTAAAGGAGTGTCTTTCTAGTGGAGAAAAGATGCATTTGCAACTTTGTTTCCTATGGGTGCCCTTCCTATCAAAGAGGGAGCCATGATGAAATTCCCTACTGTCCCTACATGACAGTGTCCACAGAGTGTCCTCAAAGGAAATGATATTCAGTGCTGTGTAGAACATGCCCCATTTCAGTGATAGTAGTTATTTCAGAAATTATTTCAACATTAATATTATTAATGTTGAAATAATTTATTATTTTTTTGCAGTAGGTGCCCTTTTTATTTTTATTTTTGCAGTAGGTGCCCTCTTCATTTTCGCCCCTGCCCTTCTAAATGTCTGTGCACACCACTGACTTGAGTGTTTCCACATAAATGCTGCCCTGTAGTGCAAAACTTTACACAGAATAGGTTTTTAAAAATACTACATTTACATTTTACATCCCAATTGTTAAATGGGATTTAATATCAAACAAAATCAGTCAGTCAGACACTATACCATAATCCCTTTTGGTTACATATAATACTGTAAACTGGGACTGGCTGTTGATGACAAATTGCACACATCAAAATTTATAATATTGCATCTCCTATGTTCTGACATACATGTTCTTAATGTAATTTTTTCTAGCAATCTTGTCATTAATTAGCAGAAATTGGACAGTTTTGAGTTCCCAATAAACAAATGTGAACAAAACAGAACATATTGCTCAACAAACAACTATCATTTGTCCATATGGCACAAACACCAATGTTCAGACTTTTTTCCAGTCTTTTTTAAATAATCCATTATGCTGACAGCATTTGGTTGCTAAGACTCTCCTTTGTCCTGATTGAGCAAACAAACCCCTGCCGAGTCTGGGTTTGGTGACAGATGGCTTCCTTTGAAAGCTGCAGAGGATTTCGCTCACAAAGGGTGTAATTTTTAACACATCTGTGTTTTACTCAGTGTTGCTTACATTGGTTACAATGCATTTAGAAAACAACATATGTTGCTGCCGAATGACTGCATTGTGTTTCGGAGAGAAATGCAATGGATGTGTTGTGTTGCTGAAGAAAATGCGAGTTAAATTAAAAACACTTTTTTAGTTGACTGGTGCAAAAAAACAAAAACAAAAAACACACAAAAATTAAAAAAATTAAATACATTTATTTTATTTATAAATGGTTTGTATAGTGGACAAAGAGAATGACTGCCAAAAATAGTCTTCCTTTCTTTTAAAAAAGAAGAAAAACCTGTACAAAGTACTAACAAGTTGAGACAGAATATGCTGTTTGATATCTGAACAATCAATGGTTGATTCAAACTCTGTCATTAGGTGGCAGCAGTGCACCACAAAACAGATCACACACATGAACCAAGGGCACACATCAGGACATGCATGAGTGTACAGTTTTAAGCATGAGAAACAAGCATAAGCCATGATAAAACTGTAGACAAACAAATAGCACTGTTCACCCATTTGACTGATGAGGCTGATGCTTTTCCTCTGGAGTGAAAACGGTTTGATGAATTCCATTTTTATTGGCCCAAAGACAGATATAATTTTTACATGGAAGTCACCCAATCAGTCATATTTCACTGAATGTATAGCAGATTGCTCAGAATCCCTCTAATGTTGTCTAAGTATTTAACTTTTGAAGCCACGGTCATTTCACCATGTTTTCAAACCATGTGCTCATGAATAATCTGCTCTACCCCTTCTTTAAGAAAAATCTTTGTAGACACACCTGCCAAGGTTCCCTGGTGAAGCAGACAGATCTCTTCTCACACTCTGGGGTTAATTTGAACCTTTACCACCTTGTGGAAACACGCTGTTTCTTGTCAAACAACAGTAACAGCAGGTGGCATGGCACATCCGCTGTTTGGCCATGACAAAATGGTATTTGAGCTGCACAGTCTCCCCCTAGGACCCAGGCTTATAATAAGGCAGGTTTTTGAGAAAGTTTATGAACCTCTCCATGGCACTGCAAAACCGTTCTGTCACTCACAAAGCAGTGCATTTTAGTGTAATGCCTCTGGTTACCAGAATGCAAGTTTTAAGTGATTTTGCGCAATCCCTTAAGCTGCTATCCCTGAGGACTTGCACTACTTACTAGGACTTCAATACTGAGCTTGTTTGAGGGCTTTTTCTTTTTATTTTTTGCTTAGTCATCTTGCAGGCTTTAGAATAATAAAAAAAAATCCCTGTAAAGTTGTGCAAATGTCACACTGATTGAGTAATGTAGCATCTCTCGATGCTGTATGTCATTAAACAGCCCATGATAGGATTACAGGTCTTGAAGAATAATTATAGGATTTCAGAGCAAGGCTATGTCAAAAACACCACTGTCTGTGTTGTGTATTGTCCTATCATCTATTTTTGACTTGGTTTGGAGGATAGAGGCAGAAGGGGAAAACAGCAGGGAGATAACAGCACTTCCAGTCCTATACCCCTTATGAGTAAATTGGCTCTATATTAAATTTAGGCCCCATCTATCAATACAAAGAATGGTATAGGAATTACTTTGTTGGCTACAAATAGTCAGCAATAGATTGAGCCTCTCTTGAGACAAGGCCATCATTTATCTGGCTCACATTTCCTCCTGTGGTGAAAGGAATCAAGACACAATAAGACTTTTATTGGTTCCCCGGGAGATAGATGTGACCCCCTAGAACCTCTGATTATAAGATTACCTCAAGTAAAGTAAGAATCTATTAAACATTTAGACCTGTTGGTCCCTCTTGGATCCCCTCTATTTTTTATCACACAGCTACCAGGGCAGCCCAAGCATGGGAGTCTCCTAACACTGAGGAGATTTACTTTGCACAAAAAATATTGTGAGGTACACAAAGCTGTGTAATCTGTCCCAGGAGGGTGATGCATAAAGGAGAAGTTAATTACCACAGCTGCAAAGTACTTTTCAGACGTAATAAAACAGAACCCACACTTGGCTGCTGAAGAAGCTGCACACTGTGGTGAAAGGTGATAAAATACCATTGGTGAAGGTGAAGGTGGAGTCAGTGAAAGGATAAAAGAGTGGCAGGACATTGTGGTTTGGTTTCCCTCAGTTCCGTACTGGGAGCTGGAATTATCAGACTGGAAAGTTTGGGCCTAATATCCTTTTGTGCTGGCAGCATATTGCCGAGTGAAGATTGTGGATGGAAATAATCAGCCCTTTTAAAGGTCAGGGGAAGTTAAGCACACCCAAAGTAGACACATGACACATCCCAGCTGATAAGAAATAACTGTCTGAGTAAGAAGGAATGAAAGGACTTCACCTTGTCCCATGTATACTATCATGATGACTCAGCTGTCAGTCAAATACAAAGACACCTTCTGTGCAAAATGCTGTACAAAGCTGAACAAACAGAGACAAAATACAGTGATAAAATCAACAGTTTTATAAATAAAATATAATAAAACAAGTAGCTTAAAGTAATATAAAAAAATAGATTAGCGACATCTAACAGTGAGACTGCAGATTGTAACTAACAGAGAACCCTATGCTTAGCCGTCCTTTTCACAAGCACATCAGGGAAATTTGGTGGCCTTCAACAAAACATGGTGGCACAAGATGGCAGCATGTGCTAAGCAAGGCCCTTGCCTGAACAGTACATTGAAAATGTTGACTCTAAGGGTGGATTCACACCTAAAAGTCAGTTTTCTGATTCGAACATGAGGATGATACATTGTTGCAATTTTTCTCTTGGTACAGTTTGTGTTCACAAATGCCAAACTCAAACGGTCCAAAAATTGTAAACAAAAGTCATGTGGCTGCAACGTCCTTCTGTTATTGGTCATACAGTTTAGATGGGTAGACAGCAAATCCCTTGCAACAGGACATCATGGAGCATCTGCTTTTTTTTCATGTTGGTGCTGATCTGGAGGCTTATCAGCAGACTTTAACGGACTGGGCATACGAAAGACAACAATGTGTTCATCCATACATTTTGCCAAAGAAGATGACAGGCAATAATCAGAGCCCACCACGAGAAGGCATCTCACTTTTTCATAAGTCCAGGTTTGTCCCCTGCCAGTCATTTTGTTAGAGTTCACTTGACAACAGACCAAGACCAACACTGGCCTCAAACTCTATCCACACCAGAGTTTGAGGCCAGTGTTCTCACCGACCCAAACGAACCGCGCCAAGGTGGTAAACGGTCCAGGGTTCAATTCAACTGGACTAAATAAGGCTGGTGTGAATGCAACCTAAGGCTTATGTTAAAGCAACTTGTAACTTAAACATACTTATGGTATATTCAATTTTGGCAAGTAAAGCATTCTAAATATTAGACACTGGATTTTAAAAATATTTAGTGTTTGTGGCTGCTCCACAGGTGAGATGTAGAAACACTGAAAGCTGCCTCCCCAAAGATCATTGTCCTCACTCATTGATGAGCAACAGAAACAGCTGAAAACACTGATAGATTATTAGCATTTTATGTTGATATAGCCGACACTGTTGCAAACACCATGCTGATATTGAGCAACAATAGCAAATAGCCTGAGAATGCACAAAACATGTTAAGACCTAAGTAACAGTAATGGACCATGTCCTGTCAGTGGACACAGTGGACACTGAAGTGGACAGTTAAAAACAGAACAAGCACAGTCTGGTCTCATGAATCTGCAGATGGTATAGGGTCACAATATGGCATCAACATCATGAACAGTCCTGGCTTCTGCTGGTGGTCAAGTGTGGGGAGTGTGTTCTTGCCTGCTTCAGTCCATGAGCACATTGTTGTCCATCATTAGTGGTAAAAACTTTCCCTGCACCATGACGTGCATTAAAAGTCAGACTGTTTTCATAAACATGACAGTTTATGGAGTTCAGTGAAGGTCAGTGGCCTTTGGGATGTTGTAAAAACAGGAGATATGCAGAATAAATGTGAACTGATAAGTCTGAAAAACCTCAAAAATGAGAGACAATCATGTAAACGTGGACCAGAATCTTAAAAAAGAAAATAAACAAGCAAATAAAACAGATAATAAAATTCAAATTCAAGCAGCTGAAACCAGAGAACTTTTGTATAACTGTGATAAATTGATTTTAAAAATAGTTATTAATTTAAAAGTCAAGGGGGGAAAAGGCAATTAATTGGTTATCAGAATAGGTGCTGATTAAGTGGTAGTCAAATTAGGGCTGTAACGATTCTTTGATTAATTGATTACAAATTTAATCATCAACGTTTTTGATAATTAATTGGTTTGAGTGTTTTTGTAATTATTGTAATTATTAAATCAAGCTTTAAGAAATATTTTCCAGTTGCTTTGCTCCATCTGAAATAGAAATCATTAAAACGGAATAATTTTGGTTTTTGGACAAAGTTTGGTAAACACTGATTCACATTTTCCAACATTTTCTGACATCTTGCTGACAAACTAGTAATTGACAAATTGAGAAAAGAATTAACAGATTAATCGATTATGACAATAATCGTTGGTTGCAGCCCCTAAGTCGAATTTTAATTTTGATAAACTGTTGCAACTCTAAAAACAGAATTGAGTTTGGTTCATCCCCGGATGATGTGGAGAGCCTCAGGCAGCTTGTGTATCTGGACCTACACACAATTAAAAAACAAACAAACTCTTTAATAAAAACAACAAACAAAAACACCCAAAAGAATAACAAACATACAAACAAACAAACAAACACAGAAACAAACAAAAACCTTGACTGAAACAGTAACAAGACCTTCAGCTGATGTGCCTGTCAGGTCAGACTCAGGGTGAAGGAAACGCATACAGAGCAGTCACGTGTCGTGATGTCGCGTCGAGAGGAAAGTAACGATTGGCTGTTTTGAAAAAAAGTTTGTTGAGCAGGACACCGCTTTTCAATGTCATCATCATCATCATCATCATGGTTTTATCACGACCACGTGACCTCAGACGCCCTGGACTGTTCCAGCCACCGCAGCAGAGAGGTCAGTGTGATGTTGTACGACTTAAATAATTAAGTAGGTTGTTATAAAATATTAAACGTCTCTTGATAGATTAAAAAAAAAAAAAACTCAAACATACAAGCAGTGTTTGTATTGATTTTTAAGGAGTATTTGGACTCATGAGACATGACATGCCATTGACTGCTGCTGGTTTGTGTTCAGGTCAAACAAACATCTAACATCACGTAGCTGCTTTTCGGAGCATTACACAAGTGTGGGCAAGTTTACTCATTTTACACTCATTTTATACTCATTTTACACTCATTCATTCATTTGGACGGCCCAAACAAAGCGTTCATTCAAATCTTAGCCCTTAACCTAACCAGTTTTAGGACCAGGTTTTGGGCCCCATGAGGCCTACTGGTCCCAACAAGGTCAGTGTTTATGACAGAGAAACACAAAACACACAAGTTATCCAATAAGTAAATTTGTTACTAAATGAATCACCAAATATCTTTATAATCAGTTACCTGGTGTAACTGATTATAAAGATATTTGTCTTTTTAATCTAGTTGTGAATACAGTAATCGGATTCTTTGCTAGTTAAAATAATAAGTTGTTTGCTGCAGCTCTTTTTAGTTACAAAGTTACCAAAGTGTTTTGAATTCTTGTCTTTTAAATACATCAAGCTTCCTGTAGAGTTCAGGCAGCTAAATAAAGGACAGCTCATCTGGGACCAGTGACTTAGCAGCACTGGAGGCTACTGGAAGGTCACTCTGTGCCTCCCCTCTGGGCATCACTCTCGAAAACAGAGTGACGGCTCTAGAGAGGCCGATAAGTAAATACAGCTTTAATGGCCTGTGAATGGCTGGTGGTAATCTGTGCAGACCCGGTCTGGGCAAGGCACAAAGGGCGACGGGGGCATTCTGCAGCAGTTATTATTAATGCTATCATAGATCAGATAGGCCAGGGGAGGAGAATGAAAAGTGATGATGAATTTGGGCCTCCTGTCTTCTAACGGGCTGGAGGACGAGCTACTGAGGCTGGTTAAGGTCATGGCTGAAGGGTACCACCTGAAAGAAGACACGAGGGACGATTCATTATGTAGAAATATAAAGGATAGAATGTGTCCCGGGGGGACCTAGTGAAGGTTACTGGGTGACAGTGGCAGACTTCAAAAACATGGCCTCTAGTGTGTTTCTACTTACCCATATACTGTTCTTAAAAGCTGTATATCCCACCAAAGCTGTTATACAGCAGCAGCTGTTTTTAGTATTATCCACAGAAACTCTGCGACCTTACAGGAAACCAACTAGCTGAACATTCTTTGGTAGAATGTGGTGAAAGGTGTGATGATATTGTGTGTGTGTGTGTATGTACGTGTTGCATTTCATTCTTTGGTCTGTTTTCAGGGCAGGAAAGGTTCCAGATCTTTCTCCAAAACATCTTAATATACCTGTCGAGCAGATCCAAATGTCTCATCTGTCACGGTCGGGTCACGCGTAACTGTTCAACTTCTGCCTACCGGTTTTTAATACCTCAGCATTTCCAGATACAATGTGTTTCCACGTAGCAGGGAGATGGATGGTGTGCAAGGTTTTACAGCAGCCAATGTCTTTCTACTTTCACCTGGGAAATGGACTTACCATGTGGAGAACGGAGAGGTGGTCGGAAATTCTCTTTAATGACTCACAGCTACCTCACAGACCCTGTAACTTAAGCCACTAAGGCTCTGTCTGGTGCTCTCTCTGATTTCCAGCTGTTGAATATGCTGCAGTGTAGTGTGTGAGCTTCAAGGGATTTGACTGAGTGTCAGGTTTGAGAAGGAGCAACTCTTGGATGACTACCAGCCTCTGCGTGAGCGATGTTCCAGTCCACCATTAAATCCATGGAAGTGACTGCTCTACACTTTTGCCCCCCTTATACTTTTTGCAGCTGTGTCAGAGTGAATGTGTTTCCAAGATCAAGTTGCACACAACTGGGTTGGAGTAAAACCTTGCATGCTTAAGGACAAATCTGCGATTTGAAATCAAGCAGAAGGGGTGTTTTAAGATTAGGGCACATGCTTTGACTTTTATTGAGACTTTCTAGTTCAATACACTACCGTTCAAATGTTTGGGGTCACTTAGAAATGTCCTTATTTTTGAAAGAAAAGCACTGTTTTTCAATGACGATAACATTAAACTAATCAGAACATACACTCTATACATTGTTAATGTGGTAAATGACTATTGTAGCTGCAAACATCTGGTTTTTAATACAATATCTACATAGGTGTATAGAGGCCCATTTCCAGCGACCATCACTCCAGTGTTCTAATGGTACATTGTGTTTGCTAATTGCGTTAGAAGGCTAATGGATGATTAGAAAAGCCTTGTGCAATTATGTTAGCACAGCTGAAAACAGTTTAGCTGCTTAGAGAAGCTCTAAAACTGACCTTCCTTTGAGCTAGTTGAGTATCTGGAGCCTCACATTTGTGGGTTCCATCTAACCTTGTCAATGTCTTGACTATATTTTCTATTCATTTTGCAACTCATTTGATAAATAAAAGTGTGAGTTTTCATGGAAAACACAAAATTGTCTGGGTGACCCCAAACTTTTGAACGGTAGTGTAGATAATACAGTATACTCACTTTTACCTATGCATTACCTTACTATACAGTATTGCCCATGTGAGTGAAAGTAGTGATTTTTCTTTTACATTGTTTGGCCTTTGTTTTTGCATGTGAGTCATTGGAAGTTGAGACTGGATGTATAGGTACTGGATGATAAGCCCAAAAATGGTAGTACATTAAAAAAAGGTATTAAATCAACAATTATCATGAAAAAAAGTCAGATATTAAAGATTAAGATTGGTTCCTGAGTGAAAGTTGTAGAAACCTCTTAAATGTGGTTTTAAATTTCTTTATAGACAGAAAATGTATCAAGTCACATTTTATTGAACCTTTTCCCTGTTGAAATTGAATTAAACCGTATGACAATAGTGTTATTGAATAATTGCCCAGCCCGAGCTGCAAGCATGACATTTTCAGGTTGTTAAAATTTGGCTCAAATGTTCACTTGGTAGTCAGGAGTCAAAGTCACTGTGACCTCGGTAACAATATTATTATTTTTTTTTCTCAGAAATTCATAGGTTATTCAAAAAATATTGTATTTTAAAATATTTTTAAGTCCTCACCACATTTATTACATGACTTGGGTTTGAACTGCACCTTGAGTTTTAGTTCTACATGAACTGCTGCATACACATACATTGTGTTGAGTATAGGTCATCATGCATCTATGCATATTTGCAAGTGAAACATATAAAATTGGTGCTTCTGAGGTCATAGATTGGTGTTGTAAAGCAGATCACACATTTTATTTTTTCCACAGAAAGCAATGTTACATAAATCACATGAGATTTCAGTTATACCAAACAAAAATATTTTACTTATGTAATTTTTTTTATTATTAAAAGATGTTGCCTTCTTTTGTAGAAATTTACCAAGGAACAATTAAAACTACATGACACTACTTACTCTCAGTTAAAAAGCACACAAAGCTAATGTGTGGCTCTAATGTTGATTAAAGAAAACCATCAAAAAAAAAAAAATCTTTAATTGACTGCTGTTAACTAATTTGGCAATTACGCATTTAAATCACATGGATTTGTATCTTTCTTGAGCAAGACCATGTTCCCTGCACAGAATAAATAAATACATCTGCAGTGTTGCACACAGTTTTAGAAGAATATTTCATTTTTCATTTTCTGTGTTTCAATCGTTACAAAAACATGGGCAGCTGGTGCAACAAGAGTAAATGTGTGTGTGTGTGTCATGCTTTGTAAAGTTTATCATATTTTCTTTTACTTGAGTTGCAGCCGCTGCCATTGTATTATATACATACAACATACTGTATATCATATCTATCTTATAAGCTAGAGTCCTATCATTTGTGAAGGAGAGTCTTGTTTGAGGCAGTTGTAAATACTATAAATATATATATTATATATATATGCTTCAGTAGAGCTCAATCATTGGCCTTGAATTTTGAAAAGGTTTGTACAGGACTATAGAATTTGTCTGACAAGGACACGAGACACATTGTTGAGCACTATACTGATGTACCATATACTGTAGGTTTAAATGCATGTCTCTTAGAACAACACGGCAGAAACATCTGTCAGAGTATTTTCATTTTCAAGTTAATCAATTGAATCACCTATTTTCTCTAGCCCAATGATTAATCAATGCTTTTAATTAATTTTTTAAAAAAAATACTTTTAATTTTATTTTGAAGCCACTACCTTCTAATTAAAAAATTGCAGAACTTGTGTCCACAGATGTCATTCATACACGCACTGTATGTCATGCATGAACCTGAGCTGCACAACGCCTTTTAGTTCCGCTGTCCTGCCACACGGGGTCGCTAGTGCCTGCCAAGTGGTGCATTCATGCAATCCAGTGGAATTGTCCAGTATGAACTTTTACAGGGATTGTTTCCAGTGCGCATTGACAGGAAACATGTCTTTTAAGTAAAAGCCAAGATTTGGATTTCTTACTGCAGTGTTTGGCTTTAGTGACTCCCTTTTGTTTGTGATAAAAGAAATGCTGATGTTCATTCCCTCCATCCTCCTCCTCCTCCTCCCCCTCACGGATGCTGATGTGTGCCATCGCTGTACTTCTTGTCGCTGCTGTGGCTTTTCTCCTCCTCTACCTCTCTCGCCGCGCATTTGACGGACTGACAGTGCGTAATCTGCACTGAACCTGTAGCCCGTTGCCTGTCTACTTAACCCAGGCTCCGGTTGGATAAGGCTTTATTCAAACCACCTGGTGCCAAAGTGTAAAGTGGTAGTGGCGGCGGAACACTTGGCTCCGGGAGCAGAGCTGTGCGCTCTGCTGCTGCTGCTGCTGCTGCTGCAGGAGTTATTCCGCTCACGCAGAGAAGACTTCAGGGTGTGGATGTTTGTAAAACCTGTGCAGCGACTTGAAGTTGACTACTTTTATGTATGTTCAAAATACCAGAAGTCGAACTGGGTCCATTCATTCCGATTCGCTGGGCTGTAGACGTCGCACAGCTGCCAACTTCAGGACCAGCGTGGACTGGAGGATGCAGAGCAGCGGAACAGGGTGACGCAGGAAAAGAGGCATTTGGATACAAGTGTTTTCTTTACGAACGAAACTGATTTCAACTCAGCGCGAACTTCCGAGGAGATGCACGGCATCATAGTCTTTGTAGAATCCCTGTAAAACGCTTTTCTCCACCAAAGATGCTCCGGACTGATCCACAGCTGCGCGCAACTTCCTTCTCCTCAATTCTTCTATTTTCCCGACAAAAGCCAGCTGACGAAGTTTTATTTTTATTTCTTGACATTTCTGTTTGAGCCAATTACTTGTTTTTTTTCTCGGCAGAAATGCTGCAAGTCGGATTTGGTTATTTGATTTAAGCCAATTCGGCTTCCGTTCTGTTTTTTGTTGTTTTTTTGGTGGGGATCCTTGTTTTCCGAAACAAACATGTTGCAGATCTTTGCGCTTCAGTCGGCGCTGTTACTTTTGGGAGGTAAGCAACATTTCGGCCCATTTACACTAGTTTTTATCTCTAGTGCACTAACCAGTGATTATTTGGTTTCCCCCCTTTTCCTTATGTTAACAAACAACATGCAGCCAGGTATATAACTGAAACTGACATTCAGTTAATCACTGTTGTCTGAGTGTTGGTGTCTTATGAGTTGAATAACTTATTAGACAAATGGATGGATGTGCTTCTGCAGTAATTACTGCATGCATGTATTTTACTTATATTCACTGGGAATATTTTTCCATGTACTGTACCTGTGCAACACCCCCAGCCCTTTCTATCCTATTGTATTTCTTTCCTGTCCAACAAAAGGTGTTATTACTTCATAATTTGTTAAATTGTTAGATTAAGGATCATAATTTTATGGCAAAAACGTCCTTTTAGACCTTTTAGAGGTGGGATGTTCCGTGTTAAAATCACAACATGAGGGTAACTACATCATTCTAAGTTAAAGCAATGTGCTGTCAAAGACAGAAAATGGTTGATGCTTGACACAACAACGATCATTTTGTGTCACATGGAGGAAAGTAGCATTGACTGGTGCTGCTGTGATCTGAGTGCAGCTGGTGGTACAGCTACTGAATCCCCTCTGTCTTGTTGGAAAAAAGTGTTTAATCAAAAAAATGTATCCTGTTCATTACTTTGAATGCTTTGCCTGAAAATATCTGACTTCAGCAGAATTTGTCCATTCCTCATTTTTTTTTTCTCATTTTTTGCATTGAGAAGAATAAGGAATGATACTTGTTTAATTGCATTAATTTATGGAAAAGCCTAAATTCTGTTATTCATCAGGCCACATCTTTAAAATGAAATGTTCTATATTTTCAGGTCTGACATCTGGCATGTCCATGCGTGTACAAACAGAAGATGTCTCTTTGTCAGTGTCTCTCTTACCAGTGCTGACTCACCGGCTTGAAGTGTTAGTAATGATGTTTGCCATATGCCAAGACCTTTCTCCGTAACAACACAGTCAGATCCTAATTGAGCACTGTGCGTCATAAAGCAACAAGACACGGCTTCTCACTGTGAATAGTGATAGAAATTGATAACGCACTCCAGGAAATGAGAAGCTCAGACCAATGCTCGAAAAATGCCTGCACAGCATGTGGAAGCCATAATTAGGGCGTGAAATATTGTGGTTGTCTGTTGTGACTGTGACCCTTGTTTGAGAAACATTTGAGGGCTGTGAGGGTTGATTACAGGGCTCCAGCCAAATCTGCCTGCAACGGATGTTAGATTCTGTTTCTATTAAGCATGGGACGATTTTAAAATTTTACATCACAAGTATCCCGACTGAAAAATATCTGTTTTGTTTGATATGTATTTTTTAGATTCTTAAACAGGTGCTGCCTTTTGCCGGCACTTACTGTGTTCAGCGACATCGCAGATAGGATACTTATTTTATAAGTGAAAACTTTAAATTTAATAGGATCATAGATAATGAGTGAATGAGGAAGTCATGAGGAAAGATGCAGCTCCCCATAGTGGCTCATTAAAAAATACATCACAAGCACTGTATGATGGTGAGTTAGACAGGATATTTAAGTCACTCATGTGAAATATTGATGTCTTTCTTCAGTCACAAAGAACACGAAATTCACCACAATTAACTTATTGTTAGTACTTTTAATCCTGATAAGCGATAATATTGTGTATTGTCCCATCACTACTTTCTACTCCCAATTCTAGCTACTACAGAAAACAACAATAAATTCCAGCACATGAGAGCTAGTGAGAGTAATGCAGGGTTGACAGCATGTTGAACCATGAGCTGTGAAGAGAAACAGCTAAGATGAATTCAGTATACATCCAAAGCAAAATGGCAGTAAAGCAGACTGCCATTTCCTCAGAAAATGTTTATTGATGATAGAAATCAACTGCATTGCCCGTTGTGTGAATGTGAGAGTGAATGGTTGTTCGTCTGTATGTGTTGGCCCTGTGGTAGACTGGTGACCTGTCCAGGGTGAACCCTGCCTTTCACCCTGTGTCAGCTGGGGTTGGCTCGGGTGACCCCACCACTCTCAGCTGGAGGAGAAAGTGGGAGACAGTTTATACTAGTAGCTTCAGGATGCTTTCTACAAACTTCGTAAATTTCATCACTTCTACAGTCCACACACTTGTACAGTCCACCAACTAATGGCACTTTTCCACTATACATGTTTAGCTCTACTTGGCTTGACTCAACTCTTTCTTTTTTGCTTTTCCATTAGGGATAGTACCTTGTGCTTTTTTTAGTACCTGCTCTGGCGCGGGTCCAAGTGAGCTGAGCGGATGCTAAAATGTAACGCCTACAAACTGCCGGCCACTGATTTAGCAGCGAGTGTCGTCATTATCCGAAACAAGAATCAAACCGCACAATGCCAAAGTGTAGATCAGTTAAAAATCCTGAAAACATGCATTAATCTCCAACATTTTGCAAGGAAACTTCTAAAATAATCAATATTTAACAGAGGAGTCTGCTGAAAGCCGGTGATCGTGAGCCAAATCACGACCCGTTCAGCCGTATTTCAGTTCAGTGACTGTGTCAGACGGAGTCTGTGGTCCGGTCATGCAGGAAGTACTGACTAATCCTTTAAATGAACTCATTCTAATGGTTCAATACGCCGAAAAGAGCCGCTTTGCCCATCACTACTTTGCTATGTGCTATGACGACCCTGCCCATGTTGAAGAGGCATTACGTAGTAAAGGAAAAGGAAAATAACATGCCTGATTCCAAACTGAGTCGAGTAGAGCTAACGAGTGCTAGAACTGTATTATGGAAAAAGATAAATAAATAAATGCTTGCTGCTCTTGCTGCCACCTTGTGGTAATAAATACACTGCAAATTAGGTGGCAGTCATTAGAAGTGCAATTATTGATAAAACAGTCTTATATATTTTTTTAAATAGTTGCATTAAATTGTAAACTTTTTAAAAATCAATTATATAATCAAATATTCAATTTCTTTTTCTTTGATAGAGCCAGCCTTATTCTTAAAATTTTTTTTTTTATCAACTTAATCTACTGGGATTCCAGAGAGGAATATCCAATCTTCCCTCCCTCTATTTATCCTTTAGCGTAACGTGACTCAAAGGAGATCAAGCAAGGATAGCCCTCCGTCTACATCTTTAAGCAGTAAGCACACAGCCTGTACTGTCTGTCGTCCTCATGCCTCTAAACCTCCGTCCGTGAGTGTTGCTTGTCCTGCAAGGCTTGCTCTATTTGACATTGTTTTAACTGCACAGAGATTCTCATGCTGTCCCTTAGTGAAGATTTTAGATCCCAAACTGTCTTAAAATGATCTTGTGCCTCAGGACTGTGTGGCACACATCCAGCTTCTCATCCTCTTGCCCCTGGCACTCCTTTAAGCCTTGAAATTCATGTCCTTGAGCATGTGAAGACCAAGAAATTAAGAGAGAGAGGTCAGAAGTGTGTTTTTAAAAATGTGTCAAAAAGTGAAATATGAATTATATCAATGGAGTAACATAGAACACATAAAGTTATTATTTTATCTTATCTTGCTGTGTCTCAGTCATGTACACATGCAAGTAATGAATTAGATTTGAATTGGATTTTGACCGTGTGACGGGTAGTCCGACTGCACGTGTACACCGTTCATGTACATTGCTCAAAATTACAACTATTTTTGAAGAATTTAGAGACACTCTCCACTAAGCCTAGAAGCTTGTCTTCATCAAAGCTCAGATGGACCTGAGAACGACACAGCTCTTAATTCTGCTCTACCCTGCGACATCATCAGTAATACTTGCACCGGCAGCATATGGTCATTAAAATTTAACGAGCTTGCATTGTTTAAAGACCTGTAATGTCATGTTAACTCAGTCCTGGTGTTTATTTATGGGTCGGAGAACATGGATGTCCATGGCTTTGTGCTTTGATTGCGCTGTAATGCACTTCTGAGTTTTGTGACATTTCTGTGGTTTTTGTTCCGCACTGAAGGAGAAAAGTGGAACAGTAGCAGCACAGCACACACACTTGGTTTTACCTTATCTACTGTGTAATTAACCACCGTTACAAATGTTTAACGCTATACGTTCACGTGTCACTCTGTGCACTCTTTGTTTAATGACCGTTTTATGAAACACTCTGAGTAGGTGGACTCTCATTTAAATCCCTTGTACCGCTCCTCCACACACATTACATTTAAAGTGTGTGTGGGAGGCACACACTGCTCTCCAATCACTCACTTAAAAAAGGCTTTTTGCCCACATAAATTCATATATCATTAGTGTAATGTTCTATAATATTTCCACAAAGCCCATCTGCCCTGTCTTAATTGGCTCTTTATAACTGCCATGATCTCACAGTCAATTTAATCAAATTTCATGATTGGAGAAGGTGAATAAAGGAAATCCGTGCGAATATTTTAAAGGGAAGGGCTGTGAATATGTGTGTGTGAGCTAGGGAGGCGGTGTGTGTGTGTGTGTGTGTGTGTGTGTGGGGCTGATGGGGGTGGTGATCATTGCAGTAATTGACAAATGTGCTGATGCAGCTTTTTTGATATTCGCTCATCAGACGATATTTGTGTCTGCTCCTCATAAATCTCTTGGGTAGTTTGCAGCCAGACTGTCTGCACCCAAGACCACTAGTTCACTGCAGACTGTTGCAAAGCCAAACATGAATGGACAGGATTTAATTCACTGTTAGTCATAAACTCAGGTTACATTATTAAATGATTTAATGTGTTTCACTGAGACGTTTCCATTTCTAGCCATTTTAGATGCCCAGTGTAAAATCTTGTTTTTTTTGAAGCCAGAAATAGGAAACCGATAGCTGTAAATCCCAAAATAAAAGGCTTATGTAACATAACTTCATATCATAATAAAATATTATGATAATATAAGTATCCATCATTTGTGTTGTTGTAAATTGAGTCCGTGCATTCCACTGTCACTATCAAACAACATGCAGTATATCATTGTGTCAGCTAGACCAACATTATTTAAAGTCCACGTTAAGCAAAGATTCTGTCCTTCACAAAGTAAACGTGTCCATGCTAGAAAATCGTGGCTGAGACAAAACTATAATTGTGGAGTAAAGACTAAAGATTTCTAAAAACATTGCTCGATGATGCGCTGGTGCCTTAGTCAGAATAAAGGTCTTTGCACACTAAAAGTGCAAATTATTTGGATGCTTATTATGCTTATTAGGCAAAAAACATGGTGTGCAAAGGCCTTAAGGTTTGAATTGTGGTTAGGTTAAGGTTAGGGATAACCTTGTTGAGGGCGTCCAACAGCTTCTCCAGCAGACACATCCACAGCATTTCAGAGTACAGAATGTTGCAGAAGCCTAAAACCTAAGTTTTAAACTCTCAACAAGTCGGTCAATCATTAAAATATGGCTCTTATGTGACTTATGAGTAAATACAGACATTTAGCTGCAAATGTCACTGACCATAATGTTGCTACGAAAATAAAAATACCTCATTATAATGCTGGTCATAAACTGCACTGGAAGAAAGGGATTTCAATATTTGCTGAAAGTTTAGTCACAGTAGCTGACATCATGATAGAAAGCCACTGTGATTCATCCTCTGGGGACCACAAACATTTCTATTATATACTGTAAATCCATTCAAAGTTTCAATAGATCAATAATTCCATAATAACCTTTCAGCATAATGTAAATCAAGTGAGGAGAGAGAGCTTCTACTGGCTGATCCACAGGTTTCTTTGTTGAAATGATTGCTATTCCACCATCGATGGCACCTTCATCTAATAAACTAATACATGGAAAGACTTTTAATAAAAGGCAGGAGATTTAGGGGTTGCTTCATTTCATTTGAATTGAAATTTTCCATTCACAATTGCTGAGAAGAGCTCAAGAGAGAGAACAGCAAAAGCAAGACTTTGGAGAGAGTTTGATTAGAAGCATAAATGTCATCCTCATGATAGTGCTGAGGTAAAGACAGGGAATCACATGCTTGCATCAGACGGAACTGCTGCTGTCCTTATTGCCCTCATACAGATGCTAAGGTGCACACTTTGGGTAAAAATGAGTAAACATCAGCAGCTGGTCTTTGTTTGACTTGAGTACCTTTTCAATTGGCCACCTCCTGCAGACACTTCCAAGTTTGGAAGTGAAAGAAAAGAAAGAGAAAGAAAGAAAGAAAGAATATGACAGTAAAACCCTGTTAACCCTGCAATATTTTATATTATTCCTGGGGGAACCAGGACAAATGATTTGTACTATTATAACAATAACATGTCTCAACATTTAGAAACAAAATTAGCCAAATTATAAGCATTAAAAGTTAATAACCCCTACATTCGTTTGTGCATCAGAACTTTCTGGATATAGATGTTTCTTAACACATCATAACAAAGCCTCTGAGAAGGATGTGTTTTTTTCCCTCGTTTATAATCTGCACAATTCAAACTAGTTCAATCATCTAACAATTTATTGATGTTTTGCTGTTTTTACAGGCACATGTTATTTATTTATTTAGCTGTGATGGAAAAGGTATTTTTTGATTGTTCTGTTAAAGTGAAAACAATCGCATCATGTGGTATTAGAAAAAGCAGAAGATTAAAAAGTAGATTATGTTTTCAGTACGTCACCAAATTAATAAAATGTCATTAGTCGGTGTGGGCTTTCTTTGTCTGGAAACAAAAGCTGCTAAGACGGCATCTCCCAGTGTTATATTTTTATGTAGTAATGCAAGATTTTGGATTAAGGCTCAAACAACGTGAACACGTGAACAATATACTTTGTTGCCACGGTTGTGTTTCTTAAACACACATCTCATGATAAAAATAACATGGCTTCTTTGCAAGAACGTGGACAAGACATTAAATATTCAACATAGAATTCACAGTCTTTAGAAAATCTTTTTTTGTTTTTATCACAGGTTGTGTGATTTCTCTGCCTTTTTTTTTTTTACCATCAGTTATCACAGAGTGTCTTTAATGCTGTTCTTCACCAGATTTTACTTTCTTGCCAGTAGAGATGAATCCATAACTCAGATGCATCTTTGATTTAAAGAATCGCAGGCAGGAGGCAGGACAAGAGGCGATTACAGCATCTGTGAGCGTGGAGCACTTGGTTGTGTGTTGAACTGTCACTGTCTGTCAGAAGCGTCTGATCTTAGAGCATTAGCGGCAACGATCTGACAGGTACATATCGTCAAGGCCCATTGACGTCTCTGTGGCGTGGCTGATTGATTGTTGAGATTATGTTCAGATTTGACAGTCGTCGTGTGAAGACGACAATTGTGCACCGTCTTAGGATTCACCGTGGTGTGTTCCTGTAGCAGGATGCTGAGCAGCAGATGGAAACTACACATGAATTTGAATCTGTAAATGTATTAGTTTTATCGCTCAAGCATTTCTCTCTGCTCCTGAATAATCACTATTGTCTGCTGTAGTTGGATACAAGACCCAAGAGTTTGTTGTGCCCTCTCATCTGTGACAGGAAACCAGTGTACAGCTGCATAAAGAATGAATTACAGTAGGTTTAAGGTGCATCTGACACAGCAAATTTTATTATATAAACAAAGAGCATTGGCATAATACAAAACTCTTCTGCATATACATGTATAAAAAATATCCCTGCCTAATATAAATGGATTTAGTGTCAGTAAAGCAGCTCTGGGCTTTATTTGAGCTTCACATCAAATAGCAACATTTCAGACAGTGTTACAGACAATGCATATTTATTTAAATAATTGATTTAAATTCAATAATATCTATATAATTAACAATTACAGTTAAATATAATTTAGAAAAAATACTAATTAACCTATAAAGGAGATAAATACACCCACGAGCACAGTGGTTAAAATATTGTAAGCCAATGACTTCAAATTACTTGATGTAAAGATTTAAATATGGAAATGAATTGAATGTCAAATGTAATTCATATACATTACACATTGTCCTCATCACAGAGTGATGAGTTTGTCTAACTCTGTGGTTCTTAAGCTGTAGTACGTGTACCATCACTGGTACGCGAGCTTCCTCTGGTGGCACCAAGGACAGTTAAAGGGAAAACTGGCTGTATAGAGTTGTCCATATAACCATATCTACAGTATAGATAATTACATGGCTCTGGAGTCTTGGAGAGGAGTTTTTATGGTATAATTTGATGTAAAACAAACCACCACTGTATCAAACACAGACATTTCTACATCTCTCACACATTTGTCACTCTTTGTATGAGGGCTCTCTTTTAAGTTAAGCTTGAATTAAGGTGTGAAAAAAGAACTTGTGTAAATAAAAGAAGGTTGACAGTTTTTTTTTTTTTTTTTTTAAAGTTGATTTTCTTTATCTTTTCCAGAATAACCACTATATGGACACCACCAGCTTTGCTGCTTTTATGTCTGTAAAATATAACTTAGCAAAGTGTCAGTGAGTTTAACTCAGACAACATGAGTACATGTATGTAATGCTCAAGCATGTCTTGGTAAATACCTGGTGTAATATACCTTTTTTACCCTGAAACAGTAGGACAAACACAAGTTTTAACAATAACATTATGGCTCCTGTTTAAAGAGAGCCAGTGTTGTACTGTTGTTCTATTGTATAAGGGTGAGTTCTTTAAATCTACACAAGTGATTGGGGAATAATTTTTAGGTTTGATCATTATAGCATTGCTTAAATAGAAATGTAAAGGTGGCCTAAGACGTATGCACAGTACTGTAAATTTGCAGACCTCTTGTTATTTTCCTTGTGCGCCGCCTATGGGTTCTGAGCATATTGCATGTTGCACACTGTGCTGCTTGTAGGGCAGATCAGAATAATTCAGAAAAACTGAGCAGCCTTGACAGAAGTTTTCTCTCTCTGAGTGAGAGAGTGTGAGAGCAGATCAGAGAATGCATTCGACTGGAACCGACTGTGGAGATGGAGAGTTAAAAGCATTGTGTCGATATGTGTGGTACTGAATGTGGGGTTGGAAATTTCTTTTCGCTGCTTTGATTTTAAAGCTGACACGCGACACTAGCACCTCTCCAAAATAACCTTTTTTTTTCATTTTCGACATCTCAGTTAAATATAAATAGTCTGAAATGTGCTTTGACCATTGGACGTTTGGTATCTGATGTAATTGGAATGCCAGTGCATGTGTGTTTGTGTGTGTGTGTGTGTCCGTCCACTCAGTCTTGACACAGTCACCGCTTTCTAATCAGTGTGAAGGTAATGGCCCCCTCAGAGAACAATCAGCGTACAAGTTAGTTTGGCAGGAGTAGCTCAAACCTAATGAACTCCTTTGAGTAAACTCACCGAGCACAAACATACTTTTGTGGAATTAGATTTCTGAATTTGCAGTGCATTTTCCAGACACATACGTGAAGCAACGTCCTCATTTTATTTGGCAGCAAAGGCTGCTTTGTTTTTCTTGTGGTCAGGGACAGTGAGCTTGCCAATGACACGTGAGCGTTGGATTTTTGTCCACTGTTCACGCACAATTTAAACAGTGTGGCAACAGTGAGTCACTGGCCCTGCGGTGCTCAGTTCTGTCGCCCAGGCAGTTAGCACGTCCCGCCACAGCTCGTTCTGAACCACTATCTGCTCCTGCAGATTCTCCTCTTTAACCCAGAGGCCTTTCATTTCACATAAATTGGAAAGAGTCACACCAAGCCGTACAGAATGACCCTTGTTGATAAGGAAGGATTAGCCTAAAATACTATTTGAGTTTAATTTAAATTGGGAATAAAACTGTATCTGGATGTTATAGCAACTGTGAATGATTTTCACCTGCACTGACATTGGGTAAGTTTTACTGTTTTAACAGTTGTGTCCATGCTAGAAAAATGGCTTCATGGATGGCAATGGCAGTTGATTGGTTTCTTGCGCAGTCTACTACTGTGGTGTCAAGAATGACTGGATGTATTGCAGTGAAATTTAATATAGAATGACCTCCTCATCACACGCCCGCAACCTCAGACTCACCTCACTTTTGATTTCCACCTCAGCCCATCACTCTCCTTCTCTGCTGCTGAAACCTTGATTCATGCTGTTACATCCCATCAAGGCATAACATATAAAGACTCAACTTCCTTAAGACTCAATATAGCCTCGGAGCCAGCAAATCAAAATATGTGTATTTTATTTACAGGGAATAACAAAAAAGTACAGTAAGGCAGACTTCATTGCACAGGTAAACCAATCAGCAGCAGGACAGTGGTCTTCGAGCTGGCACACGCCTTTCACATTCACACACCTGACGAGCAGCACACTCATTCATTCATTCAGAAGGGAAAACTAAGAAACAAAAACACACCCAAAACAATACAGCGGCAGTTGCAAAACATGCATTCATCACTTACTTCCAGCATTGACCATCCCCTACGGGCCACCAGCAAAGCTTCTCAATAAACGTCAACATATCCAAGGCTCCACTGTACACCTCCTCACCCACTCCCACTTCAGGGATCACATCACCCCGATCTCCAAAACCTGCACTGGTTTCCCATCACAACATGTCCACTTCAAAATCCTTCTCCTCCTCCTCACTTTCAAAGCCCTTCATAACCAGGCTCCTAACCAACAGAGCTGCTCCAGCCCTTCACACCATCCGGCAGCCTCTGGTCCTCAGATGCCAACCTGCTCCAGCCACCACCCAGAACCCAGCAAACCAGCTGGGGAGACAGGGCCACTGGAACCACTACTCAAAAACCCACCTGTTTTAACTTATTTGCATTTCTCCTTTTTTTCCAATTAATAATCCTATTCATTCTTGTGTTTTTAATGTAAAGTGACTTTACCGTTTGTGAAAAGTGCTATAGAAATCAAATGTATTATTATTATTATTACCTTCACTTTTGCATCTGTCAATAAATAACTGACATTGTTACATTTCTAGCATACTCTACAGTGCTCCCTCAGTCAGGTCTGATAGTATTGCTTTTTTTTTTTTTAAGATGGATGAAGCATACAAATAATTTCAGTTCACAAAATACCAAATAGAGGCAGAATAATAACAACAAAAGTACCCAAAACATTATGGCTTTAAGTGACTCTATAAAAAAGGGGTTTCTAAGTGATGTGGAGAAATAATTATTTGTGTTAGGGTTAGACAGACAACGGCTGTCCATTAAAGTGTCACTACTCTCCTTGCTCTGATCCACCGAGTATAAGGCCTTGACATGTTTTGCAGAGGGCATTCCCTTGCATCAGTCTGAGATACAGTAAGTGCAAACAAGCAGTTGGCAATTGTGCCATTGTCCTGGTGGGCTGCATTCCATTACTGTTGCGCTCTGCTTCATGCCGTTTACATTCTCTGGCATTCACATTACAATTCTTAAGAGAATTGTAATGTGAATGCCCCGAAATGAAATGTTCCGGAAAGAGAGGCAACAGCTGAAATTCAGAGTGTGTGAATTTCCGTGCTCCGTCTTTAATGAATCAGGCCAAGTGTAGGATGGTTATTTAGCCTCAGACTTATTCCTCTGCTCTCAAAATCAGCCTGTGTGGTTTCTGTCTGGTGTCATATTTTTATTTTTATTTTTTATTTTTTGCAGCCTGTGTGGAACAAACAACCTTGTATTCCTGAAATAAACATGGACCATGTCGGGCAATATGCAGAATGTACTTGGCAAAGCTCAGGGAAAAATGAGAACAGATATGATGAAGGACTGTCTGGTGTTATATTTATTTGATTGTTTTAGAAAGGAAGGCCAAACAAAATGTTCGGAATTTGACTTGCTTGGTGACGATTTTTATCCAGATCTGGAAATACTCCGTGACCTGACTTGCAGAGGAGAGCGGGCTGATAAGTGAGGGAGCTGCCTTCAGTGGATGAAGACAGATGAGAAGGGATATGGTGTTGATATGGCACGGTAAACACGAAGCTGTCTCTGAGGCGGACACGAACAAACTAAAAACATAAGTCCACATCCTGTCTCGCACAAAGGCATACAACATACATAAAACCTGAAAGCACAGGATCAAGGAGAATTCTATCCATTATTTGATAAGCGATCTAAAGTTGCATGCAGTTTCTCAGGAAACTGGGAAGTGAACTTGGGATTTATTTCTGCTATATCTCTCCATGGTATAAGAAGTAGAGCAAGGCTGTAAGAACTGGGTAGTGGCCATACAGACAGAAGAAGGAAGTGCATTTAATCTTATTTTTGACCATGGTGTTTTTGACCAAACCAAAGCATTAGCAATTAATTTAATCAGTCATTAAATTAATTGCTAATGCTTTTAATAATCAATTAAATAATTCAAGCAAGTTCCACACTGGTTCTATTGCTCCATGTCACAGAAAATCATTAAAAGTGAATAATTTTGGTTTGTGGACAAAAGAAGTTGAAAAACACTGATCAACTTTTGTTTTGGGACCAAACAATTAATGGATTAATTGAGAAAATGTTTTAATTGCAACCCTAGAGTGCATCAGTGATGCTATGGTTTTATACAATGTGGTTAGATGTCTCTGATACCAGAAGCAAAATTAATTATATAGATTTTATGCCCAACTATGGTGTGATTGTTTATAAAGAGAGACATCAAATCAAGCACTGATGGAAAGTATCAGTGCTGGGTATGTAAAAGTCATTAACCAGTTTATTACAGTCGTCGTTGTTCAAAAGCCCAGGGGATCTTAATAACAGCTTTTGTTACAGTGCACAAATAATGTTTGTTTTAACCCCACAGGTTTTAATACATAACCATTTAGCAGAATCATCCAGGTATCAGGTGGCGTCAAGCCTAAATGTGCTGAAATGAAATGCTGAGATTCTCTGGTGAGAAGAACAGAAACTAGATTACTGAAAAAGTTATTGGAGATTGGACTCCTGTAGTGGAGCTTTTTTCAGGAGATATCCCTGTCTGCTGTTGTGCTCGGCAGGAGAGACGCATTTTTGGCAAATGCTTTTAACATGGTGATGTTTTTATCACACTTTTGTCAGCGTGATTTATGAAAGGAAGTGGCTGTGTCACAGTTGGACTGTCAGTAATATTTTACACCTGGAAACAGAATAAGCTCAGCAGTCTTACAGGAGAATACAGTTGATAAAAAAAGAAAAGGGTTAAAATATACACTCTTACCTGACTTTTCCTGTTTAAATTGTTTACTGTTACTGTTATCAGAATTAATCATAAAATGTATGGAGAGACAGTGTGCTGCCGGTTTGTGGAGGCAGAAAGGACAATTGGAAATAAATTTGCACTTTGTTATGATGTAAAATGGAAAACAGCAAAGTGTTGTGGCCCTATAAAGGGAAGACTAACCAAAATAATGTCAATAATGTTCTAATAGTTTGCTACAGGGCAGTCCATGGCCTAGTGGAAAGGGAACTTGGCTTATAACTGGAGGGTTGCTGGTTTGAATCCCAACAGGTTAGGGGCTGTACCTAATAGAGCTGGGATTTACGGTTCTTTGAAGGAAGCCAGATCACGAGGAGCCGTTCCTTTCCAAGAGCCATACAAAAGACTGTCATGTTGTTATATTTTAGAAGCTAACCAGGGGTAGCTCATTTTCATCATGAAAATAATCACTGGTTGCAATTATAGGGTAAGATTTGGATCGCAATGATTCAAACTTACACATCCCACCAATATATACTTATATTTCTGGAAGTTCTGAAATATTGATTATATTTTCATTTGGCTTGTGTTTTCATTGTAAACACTTCCATAAGGTGGACCCATGTCCCCCTGCTTTGACAGTGAGATCACTATTTTGGCTGTTTGTGGCACAATGTAACTTTATTGCAAAAAAGAACGCAGAAATACACTAGATACACTACCGTTCAAAAGTTTGGGGTCACTTAGAAATGTCCTTATTTTTGAAAGAAAAGCACGGTTTTACATTGACGATAACGTTAAACTAATCAGAAATACACTCTATACATTGGTAATGTGGTAAATGACTATTCTAGCTGCAAACGTCTGGTTTTTTAATGCAATATTTACATAGGGGTATATTTCCAGCAACCATCAATCCAGTGTTCTAATGGTACATTGTGTTTGTTAATTGTGTTAGTAGGCTTAACCCTTGTGCAATGATGTTAGCACAGCTGAAAACAGTTTAGCTGCTTAGAGAAGCTCTAAAAGTGACCTTCCTTTGAGCTAGTTGAGTATCTGGAGCATCACATTTGTGGGTTCGATCTTACCTTGTATATTTATTTATATATTTATAGAATAATAAATAAGAATACATATATAAGATAAAAAATTACAGGTAAAATACAGGAATACAGACAAAAAAAACACTACTTTGAACATTAGTAAAGTACAAACTAATTTGAAATAATTACTGTAAGTGTAAACAATAACTAAGTGTGACCAAAACAAAAGAGGTCCTTGAAATAACGAAGCACTTGCATGTTAGTGGGCTCTACTGCCTCTCCTTCTTATCCTTTGACATATTCAAGTATGTAAAGGCATCGTGGACAACTCAGACTCACAGGGGACACACATGTTACGTGAAGACAACATGGACAATTTGCATATAAAACAATGGCTTGCAATTATGACTTGGTTCTCATTGTTCATTTGAAACATTCGAGTCGCTCGCGAACGTCACAGCTCTAGTACTCAATCCCCTTTGATTGGGTTACTTGGACAATCGCCAGTTACAGCACATTATAATATTTAAGTCAAAATGCTATAGTGTAAAAATATTATTTGCAAAATCTTATAGTGCTTACAGCAGTCCTAAATTAACAACATTGGTAGTTATCACAATCATTTTTTATGTTTCTCTAATGGTTAATACACCTGTATATAAAAGGTCTTTAACCAAATTATATTTTTATGCTAAAATATAATTATTAGTGTTATCCATGAATTTTCAAATGTACTGTTTTACAAAAAGCACATTATTATTTTTTGATTAAGATGCCAAATTAGAGTTATTTTCCTGCATTCCTGAACAAAGAAATACACTACTCACAAAAAGTTAGGGATATTGTGAGAGACTCGGTCAATGTCATACCCTTTTCAATGTGGCATCAATTTCAACATTCTGTGGGTATAAAAAGCTGGTATTGTCAGGAAGTCATTGCGGCAAATGGTGGAAACAGCCGCTACTGACATTGTCAATTTTTGTTATTTGTGGCTATCCTTGTTATTGTCTAAATCTTTGGGGTAATAAATATTGAACTTATGAAAATGGTGTTTCTTCTCATTCATTATTAGTAATATCAAAGGGAACTTTTACTTATTTCATTAAAATTCAGACCAAATAGGAAAAGCACTCATGTAAATAACAATATCCCTAACTAATTGTGAGTAGTGTATGTTTTAGTGGTTGAATGTTATGCTTGATTAATTTTATGAAGTCATAAATGATCTCCACCAAATCAAATATGCGAATCACTGAGCAGATGCCGCTGTGGCCATCTAGAGAGGAAGAAAATAATCTTTTAGTGGCTTAGATGCAGTCATGTGGAGGTATCGCCAAAACAGCTAATCTGCAGCATCATAACATAGTCCCTGGGTTGTTGTACTTGTGCAAACCGAGAAAATATACAGCCTAAGTGATGGTTTGTCTGAGAGCAGACGCACACATGCACACATGCACACATGCACACACACCAGCTCTGCATCTAACAAATGTTTGTAGAACTTAAACATTCAAAGTAGCTTCTGTTTCGCAAACTCTTGTTTCAGCACACCTTTACTTGCTCAGGAGAAGTCCCACACACTATAGTTGCTGTAGTGCAGAATGAGTCACTGTCAATCACTGAAACAAATTGCAGCTTGGCAGCCGGACAGGAAGGCTTTGGAAACAAAGTGGGCCTCACTGCGCTGCTAGTTGGAAATATGTCTTTTAAACGTGAGAGGCACAGTGCAGTTTCTTTCTGATCAAGTCTGAAATAGAAACATTTCTCTCCTGTGCTGTAATAGCTTTCTTTCTCTGCCCCAAAATAGAGCCACTTTTTTGTTGAGTTAATATTCACTCTGACAGGTTTTCGGGTCAAACTGCAGATTGACTTTGAAGCAAGTCAATCTGGAGCCACAATAAGACTTCCTGTGGCGGTGGGGGTCGACTGAACCCTTTTCATAGCTCAAAATAAATAATTAAAATAATAATAATTTTTTTTTTTTTGAAACTTCACCCACCAAGTTCCTCTGTGTATGTACTGCACCTCACTGACAGCAGAGACAGACTGAATTTATTACTCAGGCAGCAGATTATCAATAGTTTCACTTATTTTCCTCCGTAACACTTCCTGTCCTGCTGCTCTCTTTGTGGATTGATGAAATGTGTCCTACAACCCTGAAACATTTTGAAGCTGACTGATCTTTTCACCACCACAAGTGAGTGGGCACTTCCTCTCTCTCTCTCTTCACATCCTTCAATTGACGTTGCATGTGTCTCCAAATTTTACTTGGCAATTAAAATCGAAAGCACCTTTCAGTTTCAAATGCCAACATCCTCATCATAGATTTCTGTGAGTGTAATCTATTATCCAATCAAGGTCAGTTTAGTAGCATGATTATTGTCTATTCATTAGCAGCGGAGCAGTGGTCTGGTGCTGCACAACATAGGAGAGAAGACAAAATATTCACAGTGGTCGTGCAGCCGCCACCGATTGCAGTTTAGGTGCATTTACACAAACTCGGCCTTGTCAGTAGAATTCCAGATACAATTTATCATCCAATATGTGGATGACCTTGGGGAGAGGTTCACCAGTAGATTTGAGGATGGAGCAGGGTTGGATATGGAGGCACTTAGACATTCAGAAACACTAGTCTACAGAATTCTTTCACTTTCAAGCTGGTTTTCACACCTTGCTTTAAATCTAAGGATCTGGAAGAACATTTTTTCCTCTGTCTAAGCTGATCTCAACTTGCTGATTTTACTGCTGTCATCCACTAGCTCCTGAGCAAACCACCCAATGTGTCAAAGTATTGGCTTTAACAAATAGTAAGTAAGAAGAGTTTTTGTGTGACTGGATTTGAACTTGCTGGGTTTGAAAAAGTTTGTTATTTTGTTCCTTAATGTATCTTGACTTTAGGAGTGAAAAACATGTTAGGGCTTGATTTACACCCTCTTTCATTATCAGAGGCTGCGTCTTCCTCTCACACTTATCTCTGAAGTACCATACTTCATTTTTAAATGACAAAATCACTTTGTCTTCCATAATAAATCTGCTCTGCTTGTGCTGGCTGTTTTCTACTTAATAGATTTTTGTTGTTTTCTTGATTTGATGCAGTGTTAACATGTTCTTCTGACTGGCTCAATTATAACATGTATGAATGTTTGTACATTCGGTCAGATGAGGTCCATTGTGTGGGGGCGCACTTGATTTGAGGATTCAAAAAAAGTAAATTATATTTTTTTCACAATAAATTGCACCAAACATTTCAAAACTTTATTTTTTTTTTAAATATATTTGTATTTGTAACCATTATTTTATGAAATGTGGTTCTGATCATCTTATACTGTGAGTCAACAAGTTGATCTGATGAAATTGGTTTGCGACTGGAGATGCAAACAGCATCTTGTTGTGAATCAGTGGTGGAGGAAATGTTAGGCTACTTCCTAATGAGATGTTGTTGAGTCAGTCGAGCAGCAACAATCACTTTTTCATATGAGCGTGCAAATGAAAAGCAACTGTTAACACATTTAATTACACTTGAGATTTAAAATTGTTAGAGGGGTGATGCATACCCTCTTTGTGAATATATATCCCAGTCAGGCAGAGCTGAACTGTTTGTATAGTAATCATTTTATAATGCCTTCATAACTACATTTATTTATTTATTATAATGAATAAATGTTTTATCTGCTGTACATTAAATTTAGATTGTGCCTCTAATCTTATTGGTTGCAACAGTTAATGCATTAGTACACTATATGTGCTCATTTTCAGACTTCACAGATAATATGATCCAACCATATGATATGTTTTGATTCATTTAAGTGTTAGGTCATGCATGATTTTATATCTCTTTTTGACTTTATGATATCTCTTATCACAGTGGTTCTCAAACATTTTTATACCAAGCTCTTGAAGTAACACCATTATCACCAACGTTAAAATACAGTAGTGTAAATAGACTAAGCACCTATAGACTTTTCACAGGAAGCAGATTTAATCCCAATAAGATCATTTGTTTTCACCCTCTGGCTTGCCTGCTAGTCAAATTGTCATCTAATTAATATAAAGGGCATATTAAGGGTGTTATCCAACAGTGGGTTGATTGTTTTTACCAACACTATCCTATATTAGTGTCAATGAAACACATCTTCAGGTTAAGATTAAAGGAAATGACTTTATTCTTTGGATTTCCCTTCAGGAGGTTGATAGTGCAATGACAAACTAGTGTTCCTTCTCTCCTTGAAGATATATCAGCATGTGTAGAAATGGTTGCAGGTTATTTAACCCTGAAATCTTAAAACATACTTTATATGTCATGCAAGATAGTTATTTTTTTTCCTGCATAAGGAACCCTGTACACCTTACGCTTTTGTTTCCAATGAGAACTTTGGCTGATGTAACATCTCTGATACACTGATATTTATCAATAAGCATGTAATCTCCTTTATAATCCCACATACTGTGTAATTATACAATCTCTAACCCAACCGCACTCTCCTCTGTGGGTGGCCTACACACTTTGTTGGTATCTTAACAGAGCAAACTCCCCATTAAGCGTCCCTGTGCGCCCACTAAGATACTATCTGACTCTGCCCTGTGAATGTCTACATATTTACTCTGATTTACGACACCATTTTGCAATAAAGGCCGATGTGAGGGGAAGGGATTCATTAAGGAGCCTAGTTTATGTTTGAGAAAAGTCCAGAGGGACCACGGGAATACTGATTGGCACACAGATGTGTGCTTGTCTCTCCCCTGTAGCCCAATCTAAGCCAAAAGCTCTCGTTCCACCCATCCCCACCTCCCCCCAACCATGTGCACTGCTCGGCACAAAGGAGCTGCTGTTCTCTGCCTGTAGGACACCCAGGGTGTTTGGGGTTCTTCCCACTCAGTCTTCATTCACCTGCGGCAATAACTTTGTTTCAGACATGTCAGGCCTCCTCGCAGCACCTGTTGGCGCTTCTCAGCATCCCATAATGACATCCCCACTGACCCTGCTAACACTGACTGTTTGGAATTGTCTCTTTCATCTACAGCTTGCTTTAATAGGCCAGTGGCATAGCATTGCTGTGTTTACTCTTTATCAGTCGATACTCTTTAATCCCCGACATAATGCTCTCGCTCTCTGTCTCTCATGAACTCAAAATAGCTCTTCCTCCTCCCTAGTGATGCCACTGGCCCATTACTCTTTATTAGCTCTTAACATTTTAAATGTGACCATCCATTAGAGGCTATCTAACAAATACTACCCCCCTCCCCCCTAACGCACACAAATCAAAAGAAAATAGGAACCACCTGCATAGCATGATCCCGTTGAAGATTTCAAAAGCTTCTTTTATGGCCCTGCCCTTTTCCTCCACAGGTCTGACTCATTGGCCAGGCGTGCACCGCAGACCTCTATCTGCCTGAATGATTTCTCCTCTATAGAGGCTGGCATGGAGTAATACCATACTGTGTCATGTATTGATTCTTTTTTGCAGTCCCTCTTTCCCGACTTTCTTGGTGGCTTGTACGCATAAATCATCTGCAATGATCCTTGAAGGAAATATTGTATTTATTATTCTTGACGCGTGGTCACAAATTCAATAGCCCTTATTAATTGAACATGGTGAAAAATATGATGGAGGTAATCCAGTGGGACTAGAGAGCTTTCTCGCATCGCTTATGTTTAAGGCTGTCCTGTTTGGCATTCATGGCAAAGTCCAGAATGATTCGGGTTCAGGATGAGGGGACGAGGACATGTAATTGTAAACTCTGCCAGAAGAGTGTTGCTCTGTATGCTTTGCAATATAATTTACAATTTTCTATTTTATAAAACCTAATTTGCACTGTCAAATAATGTCAGATTACCCGTTTTATGCAATCTGTGGCATTAGAGATTCTTAAAATGGAATAGCTTAAAGGTTAGTGTATAAGATTAAGGGATATCTGGCAGTGAAATTGCATAATACAACTAACAGAATATTCCTCTCTCACCCTTCTTTTGACAGGCCTCACTAGAGTTAGGGTTTAGTTCATCTATTTTACCTGCTTCACATGTAAAGGGCGCATTCCAAATAAATGGAAACATGAGGATTCTTATAGTGTCAGGTGAATGTACAATAATGAAACGACTAGACAATTCCCCTGTGGGAAATCGTGAGAGTGTGATGATGTTACGAAATACAAACGAAAAATGTATGAATGAATGTGTGAAGCATAGTGTGATGTGCATTAGCACTGCATCACTAATAAAGAATTTGTTGAAGAACATTACAGGGATTGCTAGAAAAGAGAATTTTGAAGAAACTGCAGTGGGATTGCTGTGGAATGGACAAGCTGAAGCTACACTGAACTGCTGGTTTGAAGCATTTGGATTTGTATAAATAGATTATGACTTTGTCAGCAAGATAAGCTGAAGCTGCGATGTGTTGCTGGATGTTGAAGTTTGCAAAGTAAATGAATTTATATGGACAACAAGTAGCAGTGATATGAATATGATGAAATGGACATGAATATAAAAGGCATTAAAGTAGCTGGAAAACGTACAAATAGACTAAAATGTAAATGAAATAGAAACTTTGACTATTTTTGTGGAATAAACCTTTCAAAATGTAATCCCACTAATGAATATTTGGGTGGAATTCAATTTTATTTATATAGCGCCAAATCACAACATACATTATCTCAAGGAATGAACCTGTAAAATGTTAGGTACTTGGACAAAGTAAAAGTTTGTGAAATTAACAGTCAAGTATTCAGACATTAAAACATTTTTTTCTGTTCACTCTATTATTCAACCAATACTGATAACCTGTAATTACTTACCTCTCGCAGCTAATACTGATAATGGTAATGATAAAGAAGTGACCTTCCTATGATCTATTGATTCTCACCTGAGGGTAAGACAGGCTAAGATGTAGTAAACACAGAATAGTTTGGAATAATAATAATAATAATAATAATAATAATAATAATAATAATGAACTGGATCGCTTCTGAAAAGCAGCAGTGGCTTGAGAAGGTGTAATTTTGTTTTAAATTGAGCTTTTAGCTTTGTCCTTGGTCTTCCACCTCTGGAAAAAGTCTGGCCATCAAGTCCCATAAACTCTATGACATAAACTCTATGACTTATTAATTGTTTTAGTCTTTAGCCCACTTCTCACAATGTTCCGTTGCCTGATGAATAAATCAGCGACAGCTGCTTCAGTTTCACTACAATGACAAAGGCCTTTCAGGTGACCTGAGTTAAAAGTGGTCTCTCCCCAGCCACCAAAGACATTGGCCACTATCCCACAGTTCTGGCACAGCTCGGCTTGGATTAACTCTTTTTATTATTATTAGGGATAGTATGTACTACCTGGTGCCTTGTTTAGTACCTGCTCTGCTGGCCACTGGTCAGTGGAACGTCCGACACAGCAATCAAACCGATAAATGCTGAACCGTAGATCAGTTAAAAAGACTTCAAAATCCTGAAAACATGCGTTAATCTCCAACATTTAACAAGGACGTTTCTAAAATCTCAATATTTAACAGAGGAGTCTGGTGTATTTAGCGACAGCACTGCTGAAAGACGGAGATGGTGAGCCCAATCACAAGCCGTTCAGCCGTATTTCACTTCAGTGACTGGAAGTACTGAACCATTGAGTGAACAAATCTGTTGTTGAGAGCTCCCGCTACACTATGTGTCTTCTTCATGTCTGTCTAATGCAGCAACTTCAGGGTAAGAAAGTAACCACCTCCTCCCTGAAATATGCACCTATCAGGGCTGTTTGTGCTTCTTTTATAATTGCAAATATCATGTTTCATTTCTGCTAATGAATCCCCTCACAACCACACTGGACCTTTAAGAGATCATGGTAGGATAATGGTTGTCTTATATGTTTTTGCTCATCTCTGTTGAGCTGTTTTGCCAGGAAAAACAAACAAACAAAGAAAAAATAGACAGACAACCAATCAACCAGCCATCCTGACAGCTGCCTACTTCTCCGTTCAACCACATTATTACAGTCAGGAGTGAGTGAGCAGCAGGAATATGGCCTGTCCTTCACTAGTGTGCTTTTTGTGGCTGTTAATCTACTAAGCCTCTGCAGTGTGAAGGCTGCTTTGCACTCCTAGTCCTTTTTTTTTTTTTAGCTTAACATTGGTGTCTGGCAAAAAATAAATAAAAAAATCTTACAATTTTCATGTCAGAAACTACAAAGCTTAAATTCCCTGTGTGTGGGGGGAAAAATGTGCCATTAGATATTAACGACAGTTAGGATGATAAGTGAAACGTTTAAAGCTATGCATGCTGCATGCTTGTGCTGGTGGAGAGATTACACAGAAAGTAGACTCCTACTGACACAGATTGAAAAATCAGTTTCATCAGTGAGACTGTGCTTGTTAAGTGCAAGATGCACTCCATCCTCCTTTTCAGGTTATTGTTGTTATCTGAGATCCATACAGAACAGCTGAAGCAGTTCTGCTGCGCGATACCTTTACTAGTAATATTTTTATGTAGAAAGCATCCTCTGTGCACAATGAGCACAAGTTCTTGACAGCTGTTCCACGACTCGGTCGAATCGTTTCATCATAGATCATCATAGATTAAAAGACTTTAACATTAGAATTTAATGTCACACAATAGGGGAATTAAAAATTTTCAAAGTTGAATCATTTTATTTTTTTATCATTGCATTTTAAAATAAACATTATTACCATATTTGGTTTCTTCTAACATTTCTTGCTAATACATCTGGCGTTCGCACCAATACTTTTCTAACACAGTCCGTTATTAGTTGCCAAGACACTTGGCATTTGCTCCTGTCACGCAGCAAGGTGGCAGTTTTTGGTGCAAAGACCCTTTTGTAATGTAAAATATTATTATTTCTTTTTTTGCACACATCAATCATGTTTGTTGGGCTTTTGTTGGGCTACTCTACTGGGGTAGAGCCAGCTATGTACCATAGCATCAAGACTTTAAGTGGAAATGTGTTTTTCCTTAATAGAGGAATACAAGAAAACATTTCTAAGCAAAGCTGTTGGCTTAATCTTGATAAAAGAAAATACAAAAAATTTGATAAAAGAAAATAAATCATTTTGATAACTTTAAAAAACTGTATTAATGTCATTTGTTATTTTCTGCTTTTAACTGCTTTTAAATACAGACATTATAAACAGTATGAACCTTACTAGGGCCATTTCATATGCCCAAATTGTGGGGGCAGGAAAACTGAAGTGGATGCTTGTTCCCCAGAAAAGAAAAGAAGTAAGACATGAATATGCTATTTGACACGTACATGGCTCCAAGAGTCTTAAAGCACTTTCCACTTCATTGAAATGCAAATGAATAAATATATATGTGAATTAATACAGCAATAAAAAAGCCACAACTAGAAGGAAATTAATTAGTATAACCACAGTACATATAGCAACATAAATACCACAAATGTCTGCTCCACTGCCAATAAAAGCTCAGGAAAAAAAGATCCATGATCACGACCATCTTCTGTTCATATAACTTGCCACTATGCTTCCACTCACTGACAGGTCCACAGAGAGAGACTGGAATAATTTAATCTGCTCACATTTCTTTGAAGGCAACTTAACTTATGGCTATAAATCACCATTAAGATCACCTATGCACCATCAACATCTTTTTAAAACAAAAGAATTATCCTGCATCCTGCTGCACATATCTAATATATAACTTGTGATAACGCAGGCTAAATGTTCTTATTTCACTGCCCTAAGATTCACATAGTGCTCATTATAAAGTCTTGGTAGTAAGTTAAAGGGTTGAATAACATGTAGAGACCTCTAATTCATACTATGTCTATATTCCTTAAATACAGTTTGCATAATGACAAATGCAGCAGTTTAATTGTTATATTTTTGATAGTTTTTTTGGTTCGGGCCAGCTCAAATATTGTCATACATGCATTACACTAGGATAAAACAAAAAATCTAATCGCACTCACAATGCCAGTGTTAGAAAAATGGCACTTAGAATAAATTAAATAAATTAATTGCATAATATGACATAGTTCAACTAGCCATCATGTTACAGTGACTAATGCAAAATGGTTTGCTCATTCTGTTGAGGCATTTCTTAGCATGTCAGTGGTCAAGACACCATCTATTCTCAGTCATGCAAAACACACTGTTGGGCTTCGTGGGGTCTGCCTTGGAATTTGTAAATGTTTCTCCCAAAATGTCTTGTAGCACCAAGTCCAGTCTCTGTTGCAAAGCAGTGAAGCGGCATCAGAACTATAGAACATACCTGCTGCACAGAAAAACAAAGAGCTACTGAAGGTTGAAAAGTATATTTGTATTGTGTTCTTGTACCACTTTCTTCTCCGTAGGACAAAGGAGAGTGACTCAAAATGATAATGCTTTGTGCAACTTATTGGTTTCACTCCATAACACAGGTTTGTGGATTTTGATTATGTTGGATTTGTGTTGGATTTTGAGTTTCTGGCTTTATTTGGCTTAAGATGGGATTATTGTTTCAGTGTAATAAATTCACTGTCAGTTTCCGTAGTGCTTATGTGGTAAACAAGGTCTGCATGCTTATCCTGAAACTGCATGGTGGCCCTTTAATATGTGGACACACACACACACACACACACACACACACACACACATACTGGCTTCCATGACTTCAGAGGACATTGCATTGACTTACATTCATTTCCTGCAGACTCACTCTAACCTTAACCATAATTACAAGTGCCCTAACCCTAACTCTAACCCCGACCCTAACCTTAACCTTAGCCTAACTTTAAAACATGTCTTCACCTTAAAATGGAGTCATTTACGTTATGGGGACTTGATTTTTGTCCCCATAAGGAAGACAAGTCCCCATAATGTGAGTGTGGAGACACATTTAGGTCCCCACAACATAAGGAAGACCAGCTACACACACACACACACACAATGGAATACAATGGAAAAAGCTATGAGCGCGTGTTTGATTTATTTATTTATTTTTTATTTGAATGCTGATACAGTTCATCCATTTTCTCTAGTCCAGTAACATAAAACAAAAGCACAACGGAGTAATAACAGTATGAAAATACAAATGCACAATGCATTAATAAAAAAAGGTGAATATATCAAACAGCATTCACCAGTATTTGTAATGGAGACAGTCCTTTATTGCAAATGATGGCTTATTTTTAACTGTTTCCCCTGAGGCCGTACAAAACATTACTCACGCTAAAGAATTGCACTTTGAGTTTTATTGGAATTTTCAAAACTTTTAAACTTATATAATTATCAAGATGAGGAGAGAGAGGCCATATGGTGGAGCAGTGGCTAGCACGGTTGCCGTGTAACAAAATGGCCCAGGTTTGAGAAGGCCTTTCTGTGTGGAGTGTGGATGTTGTGTCCACGTATGTGTGGGTTTTCTCTGTTTTCCTCCCACAGTCCAAAATCATGCAGATGTTATTTGGGCATTCCAGAGTGACCTTAGGTGTGAATGTGAGAGTGAACGTTTGCTTGTCTCTGTGTGTTGGCCCTGTGATGGTCTGCTGACCGGTCCAGGCTGGACCCTGCCCTTCACCCTGTGTCCCAGCTGGGATTGGCTTCCGCAGCGCCGCAACCTTCATGTGGAGGATGAAGTGGCAGACAATGAATGAAAAGAGGAGAGCTTTTTAACTCCAAAACTTATATGACTTTCTCGAAAATTGATTCTATTGATTGAGGTGTAGTAGACGCAGGCGTTCAGATTAATACATTTAGAACAGTTGGACTAAATCAATGCCCATTTCTGAATCTAAATGTCAGTCAGTAAGCAGTATATGTACTGCTTGTTCTGTTATTTGACGCAGTAGTCGTTTCATGCAGACATACCAAATTTGTATTGGATTTCCATTTTCTATTCCATTTTCTCTTCCATAAGGCTAGCTTCTTGCTTTAAGCAGATTACTGCACTTTTAAATGTTGTTTGTACACAAGATGTGCCTCATTACTTCGATTTAAGTTGATTTTAAATAATACCATGGATACGTACAATCAATCTGTCCTTTTAACAAGGTGTCTTTTCACATTTTTTATTCAGCAGTCCCTCTTCTTGCTCTGGTCTTGTATTTGTAAAAAGTGAAAGACTCATTCATCCATTAATTCAGTCCTGTTTTATTGTATAATGTACTGAATATGAACAGTGCAGCTTTGCAGAGATGTAACAAACATTCACATGCAGAGCAGCAGATGATCTTTTCATCCCTTTGCTGTACAATATAAAAAAAAAGTAATCTCATCAGTTCTTGTTAATACAAAATTGAAATCAGTTAAATGATGACAGTCCAGATAACAATCAGCTATTTAACATGCATTTTTAATGTTTATTTAATGAGGAGTAGGCTCCTATATTTTCCAGTGTGTGTGTGTAGAAGCAGAGGTGCGGGCACGTTTGAATTCTTGATGTCGGCTGTGAAGAGCATTTCAGCAGAGTGAGGGGCTCAGTCCATCTTTGCTTTCACTCTACCTCCTCAGATATGAGAGTGGGAATAACATTATTACGCAGGCTGCAGATCAGAGAGGGTGACTCTGCTCTGCTCCACTCTGCATCTTGCTGGACTCTCAAGGTGTTCCTTTGAGGGCAGAGAAATGCCACAACTTGTCGACAAAAAACCACAGTGTTCAGGGAAAACAGACAGTTGGAGCCCATCTGCATCCTTTTGTCCCTCTGCAGGGCATCGGTGTTAGTCTTGACCTTTACCATGTATTTGTAAACTGTTTAGACATTGATCACACACCTAATTAGAAGAAAGACATTAGGGCAGAGCAATAAAAGGTTTTCACTTTTGAGATTGCAGTTTGCTAAATGCAAACGTGTCAGTTTAGGATATACGTCATGAAGCACATGTTTTTTGTGGTCAGTTAATTTATTGTTCATATAAGGCACAATTACAGTCATGTGAGTGACATAAATAATAATTGGTTTGGTTTCTTTTTTTTTTATACTTTTTATAAAAAAATATCCAATCCCTAAACCTCATATGGTGAGTCAAGAAGACCAACAGCACAGAAAAACCTAGGAAAAAAGGTTTAAAAAACCAACAATTTTTAAGAATTATTTTTAATTTAATTATTTATTAACAAATCAGTCCCATCTTTTGGGACAATTGTTCTTTCTTTAGTTGGTCTTTGTTCTCTGGAAGTTTTTAATGTAATGTATTCATGTTGGAACCAATTCATATCTTTAAGTCATCACCTTGATTAGTATAACAAGTTGCAATTGTACTTCATGAGGTGATATGCCATCATGTTTCAAGTCCCCCTAAAGGGAAAAAATCTCTTGTCACCAGAAAAATTTGATACTAACTGAGACTCTGGGTACATGTCCATTGGCGGATCCAAACACTGTAATGGCTGAGGCTGCGTACATACTATATATGTATATATATTCTTATACAACTTTGATGCCATCTAGCCTAAAACAGAAAAATATCCAAATGGCATATGTAATCCCTACCCATGTCAAATGTATGATTGTGTGCTGACATTAAAAAAATTATTGTTCTGTAATCCAGCTCTCATCTCAGAGGAAAGGCTGAGAAATATGATTTAGAATTCAACATGTTATACTTGCAGCTAGGCACCGCGCATCTCTGATCGAATGTTTTAATCATCACCAGAAAGGCACTTCTCTCGTCTCAATTTTAAGGGTTGTCATTTTCCATTTACATTCATATGTACATAATTATGTAAACAGTTGTGAGCAAGAATAAGGTGGAGGTAAATATAGTGTGTGTGTGTGTGTGTGTGCACAAACACACACATTAAATGTTGACATTGATTTGCACTTTGTTAGCTAATCAACAGGGAAAATGCTGACCATTTGGAGATCCTGACTGAACTAATATAATATATAATGAATACTATACTGTGGTGTAGTGTGGTTTTCTGTACTGAGTACATTTTCATTGTATTTTCAAATTGTGTTGAGGCAAAAAAAAGACATTTTGTGATGGTTAGTGTTGATTCTGTCCCCACACATTGATCTATATGGGAAACTCTGGAAATGTTTGGTGCACCAGTTCCACCGGATGATGACGATGATGTCATCATCCGGTGGAACTTAACTCATCGTTAACTTTACAACAAGTGACTCTGTGGCGAGTGTGACTTGACTTGGCTCTTCTCCTCTCTCTTGCAGTAGCAGACTGTCGAGTCTTAGAGGGTTTGCAGCGATATTCCTCCATCCCCACATACCTGCCCGTCAACTACCAGCTGCTCAATGCTGACTTGGCCTTCTTCCTAAAGGAAGCCAATCAGGACTTTATGCGGAACTCCAGCCTGATGTCGCGGACTGAGTCCTTTTTCATCTACCAGTCTCGAAGTTTGTCCTCGGTGAATGCTAGCTACGGACCTCTCTCTGTAGAACAGCCTGTCCCTTTAGAGCTCCTGCAGAGTCCAGGGACATTTCCTGCCTCCTCTGTTTTTACCTTCAACTGGAAGGTGCAGACATTTATCATGAATGCCAGGATTCACCTGGCCAAACCCAGAGTCCAGGTTCTGTTCTATATTGCAGGGCGGGACTGGGATGACTACAGTACCATTGACAAGCTGCCCTGCGTGCACATGTTTGCTTTCCATGAGACCCAAGAGGTACATGGCACATGCCATCTGAAAGGGGAGCTGGGGCTGTGTGTGGCTGAGCTGGAGCCACTGGCCAGCTGGTTCAGCCCGCCCAGTGTGGTGCCAGGACGCCAGAGGAACCTCGAACTGTCTGAGGGCACTCCGGTGGAGCTTTACTACATGCTCCAGTCTACAAAGGCAGGGGAATGCCACTCGGAGGAGGCCAGGAAGGACAGCTTCATCCGCTCAAGCCAGGAAGGGCTGTTTGGCTCCTTCACCTCGACGCCGCTCAAGAGGATTGGTGGTGTAAAGCTCTACCAGAAGCCCAGTCCTCCTCCTCTCGCTGAACACAGGCTGGATAATAACTTTATGGTCATGGTTCCTGCTACACCCATGAGACAGAGGGAAACCGTCTCTGCCTTTATTACAGTGTCTGCCTACTCTCCTGTGGAGATGTTTACTCTCAGGTAAGAAAGGTTTGTTTTTGTTCTTCACTGAAGTGCCTGGCTGCTTTTTTCCCCCTGTCCGTCTCAGACTGTGGAAATATGCAGCCAGTGTCTATTTACTTCTGCATATTATTTTGCCATTTTATTTTTCCCCTCAGGCAGTGTGAACACTGAGGTTTAATTTTCTAACAAAATGAAACACTAAAGTAAATATAAAGTGGTCAAACATTCACTTCTCCCATATTCTAACCCTTTACCAAAGTAAAACCTGCATTTCTGTGACATTTGGTCAAAGCAGGTTAAACTTGTTGTGCCCTCCATCATCAATTATAATGTCTTTCATCATAGCAAAACTAAATTTGCTATGATCAAATTAAACCATCTAATGAGTATAAAATGAGTATGTTATATCACAAATGCTACTTTCCGCCCCCCCAAGGTGAATGGTAGTTCCTGTACTTCTGCACAGCATTGTGACGTCACCTGACAGCATACAGTAAATATGAACATGAGTAGGGATAGGGAACAACAACCAGCGTGCTGTGTATTTTTACATCCAAAAAGTCAGTATAATTATTATGACTATAAATGAATAAGTGCATAAATACAAATCCTTTCCTGCACAAT
Source organism: Brachirus orientalis (assembly GCA_016785285.1). Taxonomy (NCBI): domain Eukaryota; kingdom Metazoa; phylum Chordata; class Actinopteri; order Pleuronectiformes; family Soleidae; genus Brachirus; species Brachirus orientalis. Next base: position 5,062,541 of record JAFBJR010000040.1, on the reverse strand, counting down.
GTCAACACTTGATTCGGTGTCTTCTTTTCAGTGAAGTGAACCTTCTTGTGCATCACACATAAGAAATAACAAGTCTGTGTTTAACAGTTTAATATAATCTAAGTTAATCTGTGATTTTAAGATGAGACCACAGGCCAGCTGTTTCTACCTATTGTCAATGACTGCTAAACTAAGCTGTCTGGTTAATACATGGAAGGTACCATTAATCTTCTCAGGACAGAATGTTAGCAGAATAGCAATGTTTCAACACTGCTACTGTTCCATTTTTCCACTTAATACATTTAATGATAAAATAAAATAACTGAAGTGATTTTTTTGTGTGTTTTGTAGACGATGTGTTCATATCATTTCGCTTTAGGTTCATAGTAAATGGGTGAGATTAAGAAAGTGCAAGGTTACACGGTGGGTGAGGCTTTTGATAGGTACTTATTACAGTGACCCAGTGGAACAGAGTGATTTATAGTTTATTCTCATGCAATGCAAATGAGGATATCATTAATTTAAGATGCATGTCCATTAGTGTAATGAGTCAAGCCAATCTTAATCACTCTGATTTACAACATTTACAAACCTTTGAATGTGCTGTAACAACGGGTGAAGCCAGTTTGTCAACCCGTGGAAAAAAAAAAAAAAAGGTTTTAAAATGAAAGCTACTGCTATTTCCTGTATCCTCTGCACAAATCTCACTATGAACTTTGTCTGAGAATTCATTTGATGTCCTTATAGTAGCCTGACTGCATGAAATCTGGGGAGGGTGTAGTCACCTATCATTTTCAAGAGGTGTGACCAGCAACGTTCAGTGGACATTACAGTGTTTATATTAGTGTCTTACTTTAAGTTAAAGTGTTGGGGCTTGAAGGGATTAACTATTAATATTTGTCAATAACAAATGAATATGATCAAAAATTATGAAGAACTGATTATGAATAACATAATTTTATTTTATCTTATGAATAACATCATTTTCTCAGGTGAATAACCATGTCATGTTAATGATTTTATAAAATTCTGATTTTTAATATTTTTCATTGTTCCCATTTTTTATTCATTTTTTTTCATTTATGCTCCAATAGATGTTAAAAACTGGATCCTTATTTCTTGTCATGGCTGACTTGTTATCCTAATTTATCCTGTTCTATTTTATGTCTGCATGATAAAATGAAATCAATCACAGGATTTGAAATGTCAAGAAGTGGTGAATATATTTGCGTAGTATGTATGACAATATGTAGTCGAGTTTATATACTCAAATATGCTGCTTTTCAGATTCTTTGGTATCGTCATTGTCCACTCAAAAGGACAATTTAGTTTGTTTGTGTCCTCCATTGTCATGGTGCCCTCTGCTGGACAACCTGGTCATTTCTTCAGCATTTTTTTAAGCACTTCTAGGCTGTTTAATTTTAACATGCAGACGTTTTACGGTTCAAGTCTGAACAATCAGCTACACGGTAGCGTTGCTCATGTGTTCATATTAGATAAAAAAGGATAAAATAATCTAACTGCTTTAGGGTTCATTTTAAATTTAAACATTCATATATTTAGGGACGCACCAGGTCCCACAGATCCAGAATTTGCAAGATTTTGCATTAATTCTGTGAAAATCTCTTTTATCACTAAGCAAAATTGGAATGGTAACCAAAATTCCCCTAAATTAAGTGATAATAAATGAAATTAGAAGTCATTGGCACTACCCAGCCCTAATTCTTCTTCTAATTATTTTCCTTTTCCAGTTATTTTTTAAAGGAAAATACTTTTCCCAGCTAACAAAAACTACACAATCCAACTAATTCTGTGCTGCTTTTAATTATCAACTTGTTGTCCTGGGGTTATAAAGCTTTACAAAATTGATTCCTGTCACCATTTAAATGAAAAGGCCAGACTAGCCACGGAGGCACAGCCTGCGGTGTCGTTCCTTGGCAGTGGACGGTGCATGGCAGGCACAGGTTGGCCTTCTGAGAGCGACAGATATGGAAAAGGCCTCGGTGTGGTCTCGGTGATAAGGCTGTCCTCGTACATGTGTTTGTTAGAGCGCTTAATCACCGGAGCGAAAGTACTTTGATCTCTATATTCACAGCATCATTATTATCTGTGCACTACACACTCCTGTGTCAGCTGTTGTTGAATGATCCTGTTAAAGCTATATGACAAACATTGGATGCTTCTGTTTTGGGTGTTTTCTTCACTTTTTCATGTTTATTAGCCCCTTTGCTACTTTACTTCAAGGACAAATCATTCATATTTGGTTCTTTTAGTTTTAAACCTTATTCAGCTTGAGCGTGGGTAAACAACATATCTGTAGGTTATTAAAAACCTTTGTTTCTAAGATGAAAAGGGTACATTTGAAAAGAATTCAAAAGGCTGTTGAGCTCTGAAGAAAAAATGTTTCCTCTCCTTCAGTTTTTACCTTCCTCTCGTACATTATGCTGAAGGATTCATGCTGGGATAGCTGTGGTGCAATGAAAGCTAATTTCACATTTATTTAATAGCTGATCATCCAGCCAATTTATAGCTATGTGGATGCCCAACATGGTATGCCTTTCTGGGGTATTTCCATGCTACTTTTAAGTTGATTGGCTTTGACTTGATTTGACCTCCTCTGCGTTAATTGGCTGTGACACTCAGAAACAGGAATGTTTTACTTATTTCCCGACAGTTTACTTTCCTCGAACCCAAAATGAAAATCAGTATGGAGTGGTTGATAAGCCGCCACCTGCATGTAGAAAAATGATTTGGAAGTGACTCGAAAAAGAAAACTACCAACATAATGTGCAATGTTATCATTGTGAACAAATTCTTATTCCTTAAACTGTTTAACTTGAAAGCCGAGGTGGAGGGAGAGGACACATACTCACAAAAGTGTGTGTACATATATTTATATGTATATATACATACAAAAAATAGAGCAGGAATGTATTACAGTGTTTATTAGTGTCTAAAACCTGGTCAAATGCTGTTAGTCACTGTTAAAGTAAGATCCCTTACTTTGTGGGGACTCCTACATTTTTTTTTTCTGGCTCCTTATTTATTGTCACGGATGACTTTTTAATCAACACAAGTTATCCTGTTCTATTATATGTCTGCATGATAAAATGAAATCAATCACGGGATTTGAAATGTCAAGAAGTGGTGAATATATTTGCGTATGTATGACAATGTGTAGTCGAGTTTGCATGATAGAGTTGAGATAAACAAGAGACAGAGGAAGCTGTTTGAGAACAGAAAACACAATTATATATTAAACAAGTGAATTGCATTCTGCCGTGAAAACATGGGTTTAAACTGTGCACTTGCAAATATGCAAGGAGCCACGCAGTAATAGTTATAATTTAAAAACAGAAATGGATGTACAAACACAATGGACTCTTAATCCATTGTGTTTGGCATGTCTTTCAAGAAGGATGTTATAATTATATTGACAAACACTGCAGGACACAAGTGATTGCTTCCATGTAGTATTGAATACAAATAATAATGATATTCATAATTTGAACTTACTAGCAAGTGGAACGTGAAAACGAAATGCTCTAGATTATATAGCACAATTGTGTGTAAGTGTGTGCCCCAAAAGACATTTTGGGACGGTGAGGACATTTTGGCTGCTCCAACAAGGTTTTCTGACGTGTGGCTTTGGGGTTCGGTTTATACATAATATGTACCTTAATTGCATTCGTCTATCTGTGTCAGTGCTTGAACATAATCAGTCAAGTTTAGATTTGACTGATGAGTGTGGGTGGAAAAATATAAAATATAAAAGTATAACACAAAAGTATGTCAAAAACATAAAAAAAGAATCCTAGTAGAACGACTACTAAGGTCAGGAGAGGCTACTAATTAGTAAACTGACAGGATTATCAGCAGCCAAGTGAATTATTCTATTTATGGGTGTGATCAAGCAGATTCATTTTTCCTTTAACTAAAACAAAAGAGAAAACAGTTGAGCATGTACTTTGTTTCTGCATAGAGGATGAATCTGTCAAATGTTTTCTGATAACAAGTTTTATTATTTTGGCTTAGTTTGAGCTCTCACAATGAGATTTCATAATAGCTAAATCTTTTACATCTTTCTTTCCTTTGGTTATGTTTGATTATGATGAAAGTAATGGAGAGATCACAGTTTGGTTAGAAAAAAGTTACAAAAAGTCAACACTGTTTGTCATCCATGTTTAGACCAACAACCCAAACAGCCAATGACAATCAGGGAAAGAAATGAAGAAGAGCTGTGTTTCATACTTTGCTTCCACGTCATAGTGGTCAATGTGTGTTTTTTGGTATTTTGCTGGGTTTGTTTGCCAACAGTTTAATTTGAGCTCTACAAAGAAAAAGACATGGCTTGAGGTTGGTTCCTGATATTTAACTTTATTTAGAACTGATCAAAATAATTTCTTTTATTCTTTAAAAGTTGAAGCTTTGAACCTGTAATTAAGATTTTAGTTAATATATACCTGCTTTATTACCTAAATTCATTTGCAGAATGTGCTGCAGTTGTCGTGTTCGGCTTTTACTGGTAACAGTAAATTTAAACCAAAATATCCTTTGCCTATCTTTACGTTTCACTAGTCAGTAAAGGGGGAAACTTAAAGCTTGACAGAAATATTGAATCAGTTTATATCGTATCGATACTGAATGATATAAAAAAGTACATTGTGATTTTTTTTTTTCATTTCACCCAGCCCAAGTTTGAAGTATGCAATATTAAAATGAAAAAAGAAAAACAGCTGAAAATTCTGCTGTCTCTTGTCATAGTTATGCACTTTGTGTTTGGAGCCTTTCAATAATATAGCACTGAACCAAATATTCCCATTAAACAAAAACAAAATGCAACTGTCTGTTGCACAGTATTAAAATCAAAATGTGTTTGGCAAAAGAAATAGTTGCTGAAAGTCTGGTTCACACTGGATGTTGGGCGTGTGCGTCGCTGCTGCATCTCGTTGGTGTGTGTGTGTTCACACTGGCTGCATTTGTGCACCATTTTGAAAATTTGAACCACTTTAAAGTAATGTTTATGACTTTAATATGTCACAGACAGAAAGAGGGAGAGAAAATCTGCCATTCAGCTGATATGATTATGATTATAACCTAAGTAGGGTTTCCTGTAATCGTAGCCTTCACTATATCACTGCTATAGTATAATATTCATCTCTTTCATTATTCAGATTCAGCCTAGACATTAAAGTGTCTGTTTTGTGCAACATTGCTGGTATAATGTCAGTATCATTAAACAGTTCTTCTCTGTGTCTATTTTAGCTGAGAACTGCGTACTTCACACGTGAAAAAGAGGCCAAAACTCAAGAACAGACATGTGCACTGTGAATGCTCCAGTATTTAGGGCAGGAAAAAACAATCACACAAATGGAATACTTGACAGGTTGTTTGGAATGAAAACAGACTACCAAAATAAAACAGCAAATCACAAAAAGTAAAACAAACAGAATAAGCTTGACACATTCTTGGCCATTATTGACAGTTCTGATTGTGTTCCTATATATTGTATGATTGTATGACTGATTGTGTCATATGTATACTATGTTATAGTACACCAGTTCCAATTACATCATAATATTTCATTAGGGTATTCATTTTCAACAACTTGACACACCCTGCAGGTATTTCATTCGAAAAACCAGGTGATACGTAATATTTTGGGAATCCTTACTTTGACTTGGCTTAAAGACAAAGGAAACCATCAAATGGTGTGAAAAATAATCAGTGAAGATTAACTCTGATTGATGTCGATCCCTTTATCGACTTTGATATTTCCCTGCTTTGTTGTAGTGGATGTAAAACAGTTGCTATCACTTAACAGCAGACTGCAGAGCTGTTTCATCTCCAGCAGGAGTTTCTCCTTGTAATGTCATCAGAGAGATCATTTGTGCACACCAGCAGATTCTGCACAGTTGCAGTGGGAGTCAAATGAAAAAATAATAAAAAAAAGAGCCACTGAAAAGAACTTTTAAGTCCATTAAATTTAATATGCAAGTAAAATATATGCTAGAGTCATTACCATAATGTGTTTTCTGGTATTACTGTGCAAGCAATTTGAATTGTTATATGTCGTTGATAATTCATTATTATCCCTCCATATTAGATGCTTCATATGCAAATCAAATGCAATGAAGGAAATTATTTAAAGTATATTTTCCTCCTGTGATCTCCAGTGGGTACAAAACCCCCAGAGGACAAAAGGAAATTTGCTCTTTTTTCCTGTAGGTCTAGGACAGTGCTGCTGTGCATGCTCTACATTCAGGGTCATTACATGAGCATTGTCCTCCCTGAATGTGCTCTGCCACCATTTTAACAATACATTAGTAACATCATTTGGGACAGCAGACCCCCCCCTTAATATAAAAAATCTTTTATTTTCTTGTGGATACAATATGTAAATCACTTCCTCAATAAATGTTTCACCTGCTGTTGTGTGGTAAGTTGGCAAATGAGCATATACGAACACTGTATGCTGTATCAATATTCCCAACTGTTATTGAAAGAGTTCTCCACCCCTTTACTTTTAGGGCTTTACTGTATTACACTGTTACAAAAAGGATCAATATCAGTGCAGCAGAAGCAGAAGTACAGCATTCCATTTTTTCTTGACAGTCCAGTCACAGACTTGGATGTGTACACTAATAGCCGCAAATGTAGCCTTAATGCTCCAGCCTGCAGCAGAAATGATGAGCAAGCTGCAGAGGAAACATATGCTCACTTTCTTCCCTGATACCCACAGATGTTTAATCTTCTTCCAGTAAGGCCGTCACTTTTTATTAGAAGTTCGATATTACTTTGAATTTGGGGTGTAAAGCTCGAGCTGTAATGACCTGTTTGAAGATCCATGCTGCAGTCTCATAGACTATTTGAAGCAGTCCCCTACCATACCATATGACAATGGCTGCTTAAGAGGGACTGGTACGAATTAAGTAACATTGGCAAAGGCAGCCACAACAGCAACAGCACTGCAAGCCTATATTAGGGAGATTCTCTGCTTTGTTGGAAAGACACTGGAATGCAACAAGTACCTGCAACTCTCAAAGTTGTCTCATAAATGACCATGTGTGCCAGGGACTTGTTCTTATTCATGGGTAATATTGTAAATAAAAAATGTCAATACTTGGTCCTGATCAGGTTGTGTTTCAGGCAAATAATACCAGAAATGATGTTGGGCTGTTTGCCTTGACTATCAGTTCTATGTTTTAACATATCATGTTCAGGGAGTGTTTATTCCATCCTACTCCTTTCTACCATTCTACCACAATTCAAATTGTCAGACCAGATTTTGGTCTCCATAAGGACTACTGGTCCTGACAAGGTCAGTATTAATGCCAGAAAAGTTATATTAAACTCCACCATTATGAATAGTGATCAAAACTGAAACTCACTTGGAACCTTTATCACTTTTAAATATTTGAAATTTAGTGTGAACAGTGAAGGCATTCATTTTGACAGTAATCCTGTGTTTTCACTTAGACTCCACTGTACACACCAGAAGACAAATAACACATATATTCATTCATATTCATAGTTAACTTTAAAGTGTGACATTAACCGGCCACTATCAACCAATAACTTGCTTCCTGTTATGATGCAGAATAGTAATATATTGCTACTGAACAATTAAAAAAAAGATCCACTTGAAAACGACATGCCTCAAACAACAGATTTCTATTTGCAAGGCTAAATAAATTAATTTCAAATAGGCTGTAGCTTGTGTCTCTGTAAGTGATTGCTCTTCTTCACTGTACTGTATAATATCATTATCTGATTTTATAGTGACGTCCTGTAGACCCTGTGGGATCCAAAGATTTCTTGAAAAATGCATTTTGTGAACTATGCATGAAGTACACAAATTATAACAAAATAATTGTGTTTTTTTTTCCAAACATTTCCATTGAAAGTCAAAGGATATGAAGTGCTCGGACTTGAAAGTTACTTTAAAAGTGTCTTCTTGTTCATTCGGCCCTTGGGTCCTTGATGTGTCCTTTGCATTTAACGGGTATTGAACCGACAAAGACTGGAACAAAAATGTTTGCCGTCACACTGAGTTCTGTGTTGTCGTTGTTGTTGGAGATAATAACTGTTATTTGAGTTGAACCAAGTTTGGGAGGCGATGCAAACGCACACCACTGTGATGGAGGTGTAGCTGTTCTGTGTGAGTGCGATGCAGGTGCAGGTGTGTTGTGTGTGCTCTCTTGCAGAGTTTGTTTGTGTTGTTTGTGTTTCAGCCAGTGCCAAGCAGACAGACACTGCTGGTCTTCTGGGTGCAGTTTGTTTAATTGTTTGCCTCCCTAGAGAACATTCCACCAAACATTAGTTGGCAAACATGTTTCAATAAAACTGTCAGCCTTGGGTTTTCATGTGTTTCTGTGTGTGTAATATGTTTGTGAGTAAATAGAAATGTTTGTGTGTGTGTGTGTGTGTGTGTGTGTGTGTGTGTGTATATATATATATATATATATATATATATATATATATATATATATATAGTGCTATGCTCACATCTTGAAAACTAAAAATAACATTAGCATGGGGCAATGGATCTCTGAATCTCTGAATCTCTTACTCTTATGTGTGTTGATGGACAATACCTACTAATATTACCTAAAATATCAGTAGAATATTTTATCAGTAAAATGTCATTATTCTCCAGAAAATGTTAAAACTACCTTTTATTATGAGTAACCTCATTTTTAAAGGCACCATGGCTATTTTTTACTCATCAATTAAAGTGTCATTTGGATTTTCTTCAAGTTCGACAACCCGGCTTTGCACAGGACTTAACCACACTGAATGCATTATTTCTACATTTAAAAAAAAAGAATGGAGCATTGAATCTTTCCCATACTGGGCATACTTTTTTGTTGAAAGTTTCATCTTCTTATTGCCACATCCTGGTAGAATTACAGTACAGTATGTGCATAGGTTGTCGCAGAACTCCCCAAAATCCCCATGCACGACTGCCAGGACTAAGATCCACAGGCTGCAACTGACATTTATTTTCACTTATTAAATCTGCCAGATTGCTTTCTTAATCAACTGCTAGAAAATTAATATTACAATTTCATAGATGATGTTTTTAAATGTCTTGTTTTATAGAGTTATGACCATTGGCGACTAAACATGAGTAATATGATGAATTTTAATATTTAAATCCTTTTTTTTTATCATTAACTAATGCATAAAAAGTGACAAACCTTATTGCTAATTTGGGAACTAATCACATCTGGTAAAATGTCCTCTTATTATCTTATTATTATTATCTGTCTGATTATCTGTCCTCTTATCACCTGATTTTATGATACACTTGCATTCACATAAAATAAATAAAATGCAGTAATGGGCTCATTGTAGTTTCATCACTACCAGTTGTGCCCCAGTCTTTGTATATGAACAGATTCACATATGCTCAAGCTTACAGGCTGACAAAATACAGAGTGGATTCAGCCGTAAATGTTAACTTTCAGTTTCACATTTGCAGCTGCTGGCCATTAATGGGTTGGAATAAAAGACTAATACTTCATAGAAACTAATGAGTAACTGCTCAGGTTGAGAAATGGTTGGAAGCATAAATGCATAAATGCTGTCCCAAGCCAAGTGCGAGACCCGGCTGTCTTCACATAAGACCGCGACACACACAGTGATGATTCATTATCGTGTGATCTCATTTGAAAGCCACCATTGCCAGCTGTAAAGAGCCACTACTGTGCTCCTGCACTGCAAAATGTGAGATGGAAGACTTAGAAAATGTCTTGTCATTATTTGGCAAGCATTAAAGTCATAAGGCTGGATCCACACTGAATATGTGTGCAAGCAAGTTTTAACCCCGGGTTAAAATTCACACATCTGATTTGTGATTGGATGGCCGCACTTTCAACTTCTGCTTTTTGTCGCTACAGTGCACTGCAGTGTAGGAGAGACACAACAAGAAACAATAAAATCACTGAATCCCCTCGCCACTATTATTTGCATTAATCTCCAACACAATGTGTCTTCATTTATTCCCCTCATTGACTCTAAATTTCACTCCCAACAGCTGATTCAAATGCTGGTACATTCAATGTGGAAGGTCTCGCTTTTACTCCAGACACACATTATGAAAGCCGCCGTACTTGTCCACATGAGATGCTTGTTTTGGAAATAGAAGTCTTGCCTATTTTTACCGCGTGGCGGGTCTGTTTTTTCAGCAAAAAGAGACAAAGAAAATAATCTATCACCATAGTGTCGATGTCTATATGACAAGCACTACGCGACCTGTTCAAAGAAAAAGGCACTCTAGTATTTCTGTTCTCTGAAAATATTCTTTTTTTTTTTTTTCTCTCGGCAACACTGTACTCAGAAATATGTGCAGCTTTATACTGAAGAGCCCTGACATTCATTTGAGAACAGAGAAATATTCAGAGTATAAAATGATTTTTTTTTCAAATGCAAACCTTACAGAAAACCACAGGTTAACAATAGAGATGTGCAGCAGATCACACCTGTCATGCAATGCACACACATCCAGTGTGAATCCAAACTTCACCTGAAGCATCTTTTTTGAAAGCAGTCAGTCTTGTTAGATGTCACCTGGTCATTATTAATAATTTCTTAGCACTTCTAGAGTTACACTGTGACAGATGTCATTTAGCAACCTGCAGCAGGTTGCAAAATTTATATGGTCCATAAATCTCTCCAAAGAAACAATTTTCCTTCCCGTTAAATTGGCAGCCAGAGTCGACAGAATTTTGTCTGTGGAGCCCTTTTGGTTGTAATGATACACCGTTGTCCCAAAGGAAAAAAGAACCGAGCAAAAACAGCAAAAAAAGCTGACATACAGCACTTGAAAAAAGTGAGTCTCTGAGTATAGGGCAGCATGATGGGCCCTACAAGGTGCCAGTGGGTTCTATACTGGTCCTGCCAATTTAAATTTCTTTTATTATGTTTGTCGTATTTGTATTATCTCATAGTGTGGTTTTGTATTCGGCTCACTGAAGGCTCGTTAACAAACACTGCTGTGTCACACATGATTTATAAAACAAAACCCTTATTTGCAGCAAGAGGTCCCGGTCTGAACAAGGGGCCTTCTGCAAGGAGTTTGCATGTTCTCCCCGTGTGTGTGTGTGTGTGTGTGTGGGGGTTCTCACCGGGTACTCCAGCTTCCTCCCACAGTCCAAAAACATGCATATTTGGGGATTAGGCCAATTGGACACTGTAAATTGCTCATAGGTGTGAATGTGAGAGTGAATGGTTGTCTGTCTCTATGTGGCCCTGTGGTGGACTGGCGACCTGTCCAGGGTGTGACCCTGCCTCTCGCCCTATGTCAGCTGGAGTTAGACACCAGTGCCACCCGCGACCCTCAGTGGAGGATAAAGTGGTAGAAAATGAGTGAGTGAGTGAACCCTTATAATCAAAACAAGAAAAATACATTTACCTTCAGAATAGTCAAAGTTCTAAATGTTTTTTTTTTTTTTTCAATTTTCTTAATTTTAATTCCTCTGTGCAGCTGCTCCACAGATCCACACCTTTAACTGATATTCACTGTTTCTTGATGATGATGTTGTTGTTGTTGTTGTTTGGATCTGGTTGTGAACAGGTTATTCATTTTTGGCAGAAGATTTTTTATCTTAAACATCAGCACACAGGTCCAGTGATAAAACTTGCTACAAATTGTATATGTGTATAGTATATATTTTAATTTACATGCAAACTTGTTGCTGTAAAAATCAATATATACATTACTCTAGTGCCTTGTTCTCCTTTAAAATCTTTAAAATCACATCATGGGTATGAGTGTCAGTCCGAGATTATACAGAAAGAAAGGGCCAATCGTCATCAGGGAGGTTGTTGGAGTAAATTTGAGCATTGTGCATAGGAGATCTTATTATAATAATCACAAATTTTCTCATGCTTACATACAGTACAAGTCCTCAAACTCCATGGATAATAAATAAAATAAAACCAGCAGCAGTCTCAAAGTCGTCCAACCACCAGTTTATACCCAGACATACAGATTATCTTATGTTTGATCAGCTGATTACATTTGTGACTGACCTGAACTACTGGAACAGATTAGATTAGCATGCAAATTAAATGTTAAGGGATATTAAATAAATCAAAGCTCACAGGAAAAATAAACCCTGCTGGAAGGCTAATCAAGGCCAAGACCTCTCACTGCTGATAAATATGTTGACAAGAGGACAGCCATGGAGATCGAAGTACACGTTTCCGTGCCCTCTACATTATATATGCAACAGTAATTATTTCTTAGCACAATGACTGAATTAAATTACAGCAATTCATTCTATCTGTTATTCACAGCTAATTAATGAGTCAGCTCATTCAGTCCCCAGTCTTTTGCTTTGCCCCTCACACTTTTATTCCCTTCTAAGCATGAACATGATCAAAGTGTTTCTCTCATAATTAATTACAGTCTCTAAGCTAGACTCTCCTGGTGATCATGTTCACGTTTATGTTGGGGCCAGTAGTTTTTCCTCTCCTTATGAATTTTAGTTTAGCTACAATACCTACATTCTTAAACAACACAATCGTTATTAAGAGAGAATTATATCAGTGAGGCTGTATATATTTTAAACTGTTTTAAAACCATGCATCATTGTTATTACGCCCATGGAATACAGTATATGTCACAAAGACTTAATTTAAACGTTTCAGGTCTTTAGCTCTTCATCTCAGTTTGATCCATTGGACCTTGAACAGTCTGAAACAGCGTTGTTGCCGTTTCTTGGATGGAACACAAAAGACTAAATTGAATGGTTTTCTTATTCATTTTCATAGACTTTAATGTGCCCCTTAAAGTCTGCATTTGGCACCATAACTGGTTGTATTTAATCTTCCATGATACTTGAAACTCACAGTTGGTAATTACAGTGTCTCTTCTCCTTCACTGTTGTGTGATGTAAAAAAAAAAGTCGTGGTGGCTCTCAAGGGCTTTCACTTTACTCCAGTGTCCATCTGATATTCACAAAAGGAGAGTCTCTAATAAAATAGGATTATCCTAATGGGATGATAATACATGAGAGTTCCCCAAATGATAGTTCCCATGTGTCATGATCAGAGTTGACCACTCAGTTCATACAGTATTTAAGTAGCCATGGCTCGTGACACAAGCTCCTTTGGGATCAGTGTAATCAGCGCCATCATTTTCCACTGATTTCTAAGTGTGGAGAGAACTGGAGGTCCAGCCAAATGGCCAAAAGACGGACACATTACATTTACTTTAGCTGATTTCCCTCACCTTGTTGATTACCCTATTTCTGTACCGTACTGCACGATTAGCCTCACCATTACATTTTGTCAAACAATCTCGCTGACTCACCTAGTTTTATCTGGTTCTGCATGGTATACAGAACTGGTCTGCCTCCTTTAGCCTTTCATCGCCCTCAGCTTGGGTTGCTTTGGCATTTGTCATTCTGACACTTAACCACATAATTGAAGTTGGAGGGAACCTCAAATGTAGGATTATGACCAGTGTTGAAATGTTTTTAAGCTTCCCTCCCCCCAATACCTGGCATTAAAATCTGTCCTTGGTGAGCTGATCACATACAGGCTACATAGTGCTACATGTCCTAACACACCCAATGTGTCCTGAATGCTTGGATGTGACCCACTAAATGAACAGTCTTAACATTAATCATGACATGACTCCTTTTTCCAATGAATTTCCACTGTTAAAATAGAATTCCTTGTTGCAGTGTGAGTAGAGCTTCCCTTAAAACTAATTTATTTTACGTCTTTTTAATGGTCAATCGCACCAAGAGACAGATGCACGCAAACACACACACACACACTGGTTTCCATGTCTTCATTGCATTGATTTACATTCCTTTCCTATGGACTTCCTCTAACCTTAAATTAACAATAACCTCAGTCTAACTTTAAAACATGTCTTCACCTTAAAATGTAGTAATTTACCTTATGGGGACTTGATTTTTGTCCCCATAAGGAAGACAAGTCCCCATAATTTGAGTGTGTAAACAGATTTAGGTCTCCACAACTTAAGGAATACCAGGTACACACACACACGCACATATACAGTACATTCATTTGCAGATTTGCTAATCTGTAGATGGAGGAAATAGGAAAACCTCCATAGTCTATTGCACCTTAGAATCCTTCAACAGGGGATAGCTGAAAACATAATTTTCTTCTTGCGAGCAGACGTGACAGCAGGTTGTATTTGAAAACAGCATAGATGAAGCCAGACCAGATGACATGTGTCACAGGCGATGCATCTGGGATGCATTTAAATATCGGGTCTAAAGGCACTCTAAAGATTTCTTGATGGTGTATTATTACTTAGAATTTAGGCCAGAGTATTTTAATGTTTTAAATTCAAACATTATATAAACCTGTCTCATAATTACGATCATAATCAAATTAAGTTTGTGACCTGATAATGGCACCAGATATAGTAAAAGGTGGGAGGGTTACCAGAATTATTATTATTAATATTCATCCTGAGTGAAACATCAATATACTGTATGCACCGTATCTCATGGGGACCTATCCAATATTCACTTTCACTTGTTTGTATAAATATTTCCACCTCTTTGGTCTAAACTCAACTCAGTGATCGACCACTCATTTAATCAACACACAGTGACGTCTCCAGAGCCACACCTCTGTATTACAACTAAAAAATGACTCCACCTGCTCCATTATCAATGGAGGCGCAGCTTTTGGACACACGCTCGAGATGAATATAAATCGCACACAGTGTAGTGACATACAGCACGTGTAGGAAGATGGCCTTGAATGAAAAATAAGTGGAGCAAAGCACACTGTTAATACATTAATACCTGAATGTGCTGATGGTGTGTGGTTATCCACCATCATTCTTCATCTTTCTCTAAGGATTCATGCCAGATGCAGCTGTAATTGATGTTACATTTGGGTTTTTATCACAATGCTCCGTGCTAAGGCTGTATAGATTTGCGTTGCTCATTACACACACCTCCAATACAGTACATCTTCCCCTGTGCTGTTGTATTGATGCGGGTCAAAACATAAACTCACGACCTTGTGTGTCTTTGTGTTTGTTGTTTGACTTTACTCTGCATCTATATGTTCTGTCAAGAAGGCCCCCCACCCCTGAAAAAAATAAATAAATAAATAAACACAATGGCTCTCATTTATCAAGCATGTGTAGAAATGGGTGCAGGGTTCAGTCCAAGCTGAATTTTTAAAACTTAATTCACCAATTCCACAACCATTGCAGAATTCCTGGAGAAACATCCAGAAATGTGACTGACATAAATTGCCCCCTGCTTGCAGTAAATGACACAATAAAAGAGATCCATCAAAGAAATAAGAAATAAAAATTAAGAGCAGAGGAATCATTGTCGTGTTATGTGTTTATCGTACACAAGTATTTTAAACATGTCCGGTCTCTTTATGGCTCTCAGATTAGGCTGCACCAGACAGCGTTTTGGTTCTGGTGCAACACTTTATTTTCCTGTCATTATAATGTACAGAATCTCAAATGCTAAAATGATATCACACACTTTTGCCTGTGTTTACAACAGGGATCCCTCCTGCTGCTCACACACACTGCCCTCTCCCCTTCAGCAGCCCAGTGCAGCAGCACTGTTGCCCATGTGCATAATTACACACTCAATGAATGTGAACTGATTGTAATTATGTCAGAGCCTGTCCTCCAACTCGAAAGAATAATTAATGTTGTTCGTTATGTTGGTTTGCAGCATTGGCAGTGGATTATGACCAATAGTTGGTGTACGTTTTTAAAATAGGCAGGCGCATAAATAACAGCGGCGTGCGTGATGTCATCAAATAGCTGCGACAAGGCATCGATGCCAAAGTAGAACTGTTTCATTATGTGTTATTGTCTGTAACTGCCTAGCCAAGTCTTCATGAACCATAATCCTTAACCTCACTCCTTCTATGGGCCCTAGCCTTAACCTCACTAACACTTGAGTTTAAAAAATACCTTCTCTCCTACCGCTGGGGGGCAGTACATCAGGAAACACTCCCATGGGTCATATTTGGGGATCACCTGTTGTCTGGTCTCTAAATAAAACAAATAATAATCTGTCACTTTAAGATTTTAAGTGCTCAATATATGGCTGTAGAACATTAGAACATTATTTTTTAGCAATAATAAAAATAAATGAAAAAAATTAAACACTTTGCATGCAATATCAAATTTAACTAAGTGTGGGAAACTATTTCTGAACGGTCATTGCATTAATATGATCTAATAATGATTATCCACACAGCCATACACTACACTGAGTCCATGCTGATTGTAAACTTGCCCACACCTGGTTCAGATAGAGGCTCTGATGGAGTATCTGATGTCACACAACCGGGTTAACGTCCTCTAGCAGGATACTATGTTGCTCACCTCTATAGACGCATAAATAAGGCATTAAGTCAGGCAACTCGTCTTTTTTGCCGTCTGTTTTCATAATAAAAATAAAGATGGTGGATATATGTTGTACCAAAACAGTCGGAGTCAGGCCGGAGAGCATTTTACTGGATCCCCACAGATCCAGAGAGGTGGATCTGTGGTAAATCACTGCTATGAGACAAGCTCACATCGAGTAGAAGAAGACAGAGCGATGGAAACAAACACAAGCGATGGGTTCTGATATTGGTGGTAGATCCACAACATGTGGATAACAAAAGAAGTCTATAACCCTCTCTTTTCTTCTAAAGACAGCAGCAGCAGCGCTGATGAGGATCAGCAGTGGCTTGGGAGGTAAAGCCATTAAGAACAAAGAGTGTTCACACAGATTACTTGCCAAATGACCTGCAGTCTAGATTACCTTGTGTTGACCGAAGTGCTTTAAATGAAAAAGTCTTAACTCTTAGCTTGATTACCGTCCAGCTATAGCAGGGGGAGGCTTTCCTTGCCCTGACTTCAGCGACCCCAGACACAAGCACTCTCCACAGTAAATGACTAATTTTGCAAATCATTGCTTTGCCGCCTTTCTCTTATGGAAATGTTAACATGAATTAATTGGGCTTTCAGACTTGACCTGCAAAATGAGAATACCAAAACATACAGAAGTTGTGAGCAACATGAATATAACCTATTTCATTTGCTTTCCTGGAGTTAAAAGTCTGGAAGTCTCCATATTTCGAAAGGCAACAAATCAGTATCTAAATGTGGAAAAAAATCATAGAGTTAAATTGTACATGTTCTATTTCTGGTTTTGTGAAACTTAATAACAAGGTAGGAAAATCAATTTCTACCTTGTCAAGTCCACTATTTTAATGACCATTTCCACATTCAGCCAGTCCTCGCAGGGAACTGGAGACAAGCTCTGTATTATCAGGATGCCAACTCCCCTCTGTACATTCTATCCTCTTCTTCCTGCAATAATCTTTGGAAGAAACTGTTATTAACCTGGGGAGACCCTGTTCTTGTAAAAGGAAAATGGAGACAGAACGTGGAATAACTTAAAGATTAGATTTTCATGCCAGGAAGTTGCTGTTGGATAATGTAATATTTGGCTTACACGTGGGCTTGTTCTTGTTTCAATGGCTAATTTGATGGGTATATTGTGTTTCACCTTGATTGAAACATATCTTGATATTGCTAATGTGTGCCCTGGCAACAGATATGGTTGTATTATTGTTCTCATTCCAGTGGAACGTAGATATTTATATCTTGTCCCACTCTCACCCCAGCACTTCAGGATCTAACCATTCTAAATCCAAGCCGACATTTTACATGCACTACCAGATTTGGTTATGCTTTTCAGCCGTGGCATTTCAAAAGGTCTGCAACCTTTGCTTGTTCATTTGGTGCCTTCGATTTCAATGTTCCTGTGTCCAACCTGAGTTTTTCCAGGTAAGATGTCAGAGGTGTGCACCTTGTTAGTGCACACACAGGGGTTGATCAGGAGCGTAGATCAATTCTCAGCACGCCCTCTGTCTTCTTTTCTGCCTGCCACTTCTTTCTCCGTCTCCCCGAGCTAATCAATGCATCTATGGTTTGCACAACAGGCTGCAGTATTACACTTTCAGCAGATCTGTGGGGAGATGCTGCTGGTACACAACAAGGACTCTGCGACAAAACCTCTTGGCACCAAAAGCATAATCAAACAATATGGTAAATAATATGTTTCCCAGTAAAAGATAGAAATTTAAATTGCCCTTATATTTCACTTTACTCTTAACATGTCTGTGAAGATTCTCATTCATCCAGGTCATGGTATCCAAAGTGTAGAAAAAGGCAACTGGACTTAGTTGAATTTCTTGAAGACGTTTCGCCTCTCATCCAAGAGGCTTCTTCAGTTCTGTTTGACTATCCAAGAGGCTTCTTCAGTTCTGTTTGACTGGTGGAGAGTCTGGGACTTATAAACTCTGTCAGGTTTTTGGTCCATGGGGTGTGGTTTGGACAGGAAGGGGGTGGGAGTCGTTAAGTCATCAAGGGTCGTTGAATGTTGTCTTTTGTCTGATTTAGTTTCACCTGAGTCGTTAGTTATTGGCTATTGTCTGATTTAGTTTCACCTGAGTCATCAACTGTATTTGACCTCAGGTGTGAATGTGTGTGAAACCTCCTGGGGAGGGAGTCCAGAACAGCACTGTAGGTGGCTGAGAGCTGGTGTCTTAGACCACCTCCCCTGTTCAAAGTTGGTTTCTCCAGTTTGGCAAAGATGGCTTCTTTTACTCCTCTTTCAAACATCTGTCCTCCCTGGCCAAAATCTGAACATTACTGTCCTGGAACGAATGTCCTGTCTGGTGTAAGTGTAAATAGACTGCTGAGTCTTGTCCTGAGTGGGTCTGTCTTCTGTGTTGGGCCATGCGTTTGTGGAGTTTAGGACTCTTAACAGTGCAGTCTGCAGTGCCTGTCTTTACCTTGGAGATCAGTCCACTCTTCTGCAGTATGTATCCACCATGGACAGACACTGAGGACATGACTGTTCCTCCTGTTGAATTCGGCACTTTGGGGAAGGAGAAGCTGAGCAAAGTGGTTCATCTTTGTGGGTAAAGACTGAGACTGAGGTGAACCATCCTGGCCTCTTTCTTTCCTGCGGAAGCCAAGTGTGGTCCATTCCAGCTGCAGGAAGGTTAGGAGGTTAGGAATTCATCATTGACCAGAAAATGTAAGTGTGTGTGCGATCAGGGTGGTTGGCCCAGCGCTGGGCTAAATGGAAGACTAATGAGTCGTGGGAGCGAGCCTGACGGGCTCTGAGGGGCCCTGTTCTCTCTCCGTCCCCATGCCATCCATCACATTTCCAGCTGATAACGGCAGATAGCTGTCCCGCAGTGGTGGCAGCGGGCACCAGCTGGCTGAGGACACGGACGGGGAAAGGGGAGGAGCTTCTGCATGCTTTTAGGAGCAGTCAGTACAGCAGCCATTCTCATTCACAGACTGGAGTAGAATGTAGTCGGAGTGATATGAAGAGATTCAGGGAAATAAGTCATTTTACTTTAAATTTGAAGAGATGTAGTGTTTGTGACATATGAGACAGATGCAGTTGCTGAAACTGTGGTGAAAGATCATAAATGTGCACAGCTTACAGGAAAGAATAGGAAAGAGTTTGTTTTTGTTTTTTTTCAAAAAAACAGCCACACAGTGCTTTCTCCCAACTGCGTGAGACCTACGCCCCTGCTGTGTCTCACACAGGCATGGTGGCAGCTCACATAAGGTAACATGTGCCCAAACAAAAAGAGAGATGTTCCAGGCCAAATCCAGGACCATGCCTGTCAGACAAAATGAATGGTCAGATCATGATTAGCACCGACACTTAGGAAAGTAGATTAAAGAGACATAATGATGTTCACTAAACAGCATAAAGGTTGGGCTGTTTTTCTCACCGAAACCTTTTCATATAATTACAGTTATAAAGCACATACACACAAGTGAATCACAGCCACAAAAGCCAAAGAAATGGCTTGTGTGAAGTCCTATTGTATCAGCTCAAATTAGAGTTCTTTTGAAACCTATGTCACCTTGAGGGGAAAGAAAAGAGATTATGGATTCTCCAAAAGAGTTCTTTACACTTTTATTGCATCAAAACTCTCTTGGTTAAAAGGCCCAAGATTGAATGACTAAAATCTAAGATCAGTGCAGTCAGAAACACATTATCTTAAATATATGAATAACTGTGAAATGCTGCTAATAGCTGAGACACAGCACTTGTCTATTTAGGAAAAGAGTGCTCGGCAGTGAGAATACATCATCTTGAATTTGGCATGTGCTGATAGTAAATTTTGTAGCACCATTATCTTAGCCAAAAGCATTGATAAATCTCCACCATCTTTTCAATTACTTAATTGCATAGTATGGAACTTTTGCAAATTAACTGATGCAGTCTTGTGTTTGTGACATTCTCAAAAAAAATAAATAAATAAAAATCCCCTGACAAATTCAATTGTTTCTTTGTTTATCTTGCCTCAATCGTGAGTGCTTCTATCGTTTGCTTGCTGCTGTGTTACACAATATAATACACAAGTAATGCATGTAGTATCTCCAGTGTTAGTAAGTGACAAAAAGTGAACTGACTACGTGTGGAGGGTTGTTTCAATATAGTAGGTCAGACAGAGGGATGTCTTGCAAAGCACAGATAAACTGTAAGAACTAATAACAGTGATTTTAAATATAGACACGACATCGATATAACTCATTATTGATTGGTTGACTGAGATTCTGATGTGATTTGTTTGTAGCCATGAAGATGATTTAGCAATTAGACTGAAGGCTTTTTTACTTACTTTGTTCTCTTTTGCTGTGTTGTTTGGCCTGAATCACCCTCTTGGTTTAAAGAAATATGACAATAAAAATGGACGACATGTCTGTACTGTGCTGCTACTGTATCTTGTGATGGTCACCCTGGAGTCATAGTCTGCGCAGTTGTGACAAGTGAGTGGATCCTCGTCATCATGTTCCAGATCTCAGCTTTCAATCATGACACCCTCCTTTGTTTTAATAGTTAAAATGATGAATTATATCCATGTACCTACATCACAAACAACAAATGTACAAATTAACGGTCATAGAATGACTCTGCTAAAAAAAAGATCTTTTGGGAGAGTTCTGTTCGACCCTTTGGAAGAGATTGTTGAAAAAATCAATCATAACCACGATGATACATTTTTGGCCTTGTGAATTCGCCATCCTCACCTTGTGTATATATATATATATATATATATATATATATATATATTATTTTCTCCCAAAAATCATGATACAGTATATGCTCACTTATTATCACTTTCTGTGTCCTCTTGGTCTGGACACATCTGCCTCTTAATTCAGTCTTAATTCTGCCTCTTAATTCAGTCAAATAAAATGACTAAACATTTTTCCATTTAATGGTATTTGCTGTATTACTTTTTGACAAGAACTGCAGTCTGTGGTTCAGCTCACCTCTGATATCTTGACCTGGCTTGGGCAGATTTTTTTAAAGCATTCAAGTGAAATATTTTATAACTGGTAGCCTGAATAGAAGCTCTAAATAAAACTTGAGAATGGAACAGTTATCTCTTTAGTATATCAGTGAAAGGGCAGACAATTACTACACTGAATAATTTTTGCTTGCCGCACACTATTTTTTGCCCTTTTTTTAATGCCAGCATTTGTCCATGTGCAGTGGTTTTACCCTAGCCTTGGCCTATGTTAAGAGGGGACAGTTTAGAAACTATTCACAGTGAAAACCTCTGTGATGTGTTTCCCTTGTGCGTTCTCTGCCACCCATCTGTTTTCACCAGAATCTCTTCACACAGTCTCTCCCTCACCTCTTCCTTGTTGTTCAGTGCATCTTCTTGAATTGCAGAGGCTCCTGACACTTTTGTGTACTGTGGCTGTTAAAATGCAAATTTCACAGGATTCAGCTTTCCTGTTCTGTCGGCAATTTACTGTGTGACGTCCCCATCTCCTTGCTGCTGAGCAGAGGATGCAGTTGTCAGCTATATCCATCCTTCTGGGTCTTGGTAAAATGCCACAATACCCTGCTGCACAAACTGCAGCACTCCCCTCACACTGCAAAGCACAAAGGCCAATGTGGTTACATGCAGCTTTCTCTTGGGTTTCAGATGCTTTTGTGCATCTGTTGTACAATTTTTAAGATGATGGCTCCTCAGGGAAAAATCTTGAGTTGTGCTGTTTACTTGCTGCAGGCAGGTTGCAGAGATTTCCCGTTTGAGCGTGTATTGTGAAAAGGTGATTTCATGCCCCATTTTAAAAAAAAAAGCAAATCTAAGACAAGTTTTTGATCATGTATTCCCGTACATGATGTACTTTGCCATGCACCGTTAGATATCATATCATATCATATCATATCATATCATATCATATCATATCATATCATATCATATCATATCATATCATATCATATCATATCGTTTCCTTGATCTGTTGTCCCTGTGAGTCATTTGCAGACATTGCTTAGTACCAACATGCTATAGGAGGAGTACATTTGTTTTGTTTTTAAGTTCACTTCACCCAAAAGGGCTTTATCTCAGGCATTTCAATAGAGACACCATTGGCACTTTGCAAACAAGTGTTTTTAATTGTCACAGTCTCATTAACTCAGTGTGTACAGAGTAAACAACCTTAGCTGAGGGGAAATGAAGCATACTGTAAATAATGTGCCATTAGCAGTGACGGAAAGTGTGAGTGTTTTTGTGTTCTCGTGTGTAAACCTTAAAAAGATCGGTTAAGTTTGCTTACAGACAAATGGAAATATTAGACAGTTGCAGAGAAAGAGGACAGGATGAATAAAGGAAAACATAATTTTGCACCGTTGGAGATATAAAGTCAACATATAAACAGATCTTTCCCCTCGTTTCCTTTCCTTTAACCTCCTCAGCCTCGTCAAGATCCATCATGATAGTCATCAGAGACGGATGGTCATTAATCAGCCTTTTTATTAACACACTCCTGTCAGTGAAATAACTAGCCATGAAATAAGCATCGGTTAATGTGCATCTTTAATTCACATAGGCCATGACATTTACTTATTATTAGATACTGCCGGCTGCCACATGCTTTAACAGCTCCTGTTACGTACACTGTGACAGAAGACTGATGACAGCGAGAACTAGTCCCTGAGTTGTAACCATGTGAGAGGAGACATCGCAGTCAGAATGTAGGTGTCTATAATAATTATGTCTCAACTCGCTGTCCAGATCACTTCTTCTTTCTTTGGTGGATAAGGTAGATTTAAATTTGTGTCTATTGTGCTTTGGCTTGACTTTTCTTTGTCCTCAATCCAACAATCATAATATTGCCTGTATACATATAGTACAAGCTATTATATTTGATATATAGATATGATAACAGACACTAATAGTCCTAAACAGATATATAAGCACTAGTGCCACTGTATACAATGAAACCGTTATATTAATTTTTGGTAATACCACCCAGCACAAGTAAGCATCGTGTGAGTCATCAATGTTGAATAGAAATGAACGATTTGAATGAAATATGTGAATTTTTGTTAAATAGGCCCAAAACAAAAAATAATCATAAAGAGAACAATTGCCTTTGTTTATTACATTGTTTCAAATTGCTATTGTGATTTGAAATCGATTAATTTCCCAGACCTAATGCTTATCTAATATCTCTAATTTGGGTCTGGTGCATGTATTAACTTAGATGGCGACTAACCTTTTAGTGTTGTTTCATTTTATTCAAAGGAAAAGTAGATGGTGCAATGAGTAATTTACATTTTTATAAATAGTATGGTTATAAACGGTGTGCATCTTCATTTACCTTTAGCTGAAGAACAGATGCTTAACCTGACAATACATTAACAACAACACATTATTGAAGCTCCCGTCATTTTATTGGTTTAAACATTGTACATTAGAGACGCATAACTTTTGTGACCCTAATAAACAAGACAGGCTTGTGTCACCCTGTAGTTAAATCAGGCTGCAGAGAACACTCTCTGAGGGCACAGATTTAGTGTGATACCCAGATATTAACCTGACTAACCTGAGGAAACATGATGTGTTTGCATTTTGCCAGTCAACAGTGCTTACCGGGGTGAGTTTGTCACAGGGGATGATCAGTTCAGTGCTGTTTGATACATAGCAGCTCAGAGACTCAACATAAACTTCCAGGCATTTTGGCCTCTTATTCTCACCAATTATGGTAGTGTGTTAGTTAATGTGCACCCTGTACTAGTAGAAGTCACCATATGTGACTTCAAGAGAAATGACACAGAGATGAAAGGAAAAAAAACAAAAAAAAACATTGTCAGTTAATTAATTGATAATATACAAATTAATTAAATCTATTAATGGTTAGTCATTAAGACCCTTTGGTTCCAATTAGAGCTACAACATGTTGGTACATACATGAGAGAGCTATCAATCTTCTCATTTAACTCCCACACAAAGTCTTCACGGAAGTATAATTAGTTCGTCAAGGAGGAATTATTGGCAGATGCTTAGAAAGTAGAAAAACATTTCTTTTGAATAAGCTGAAAAAAAAACTCTCTTGTCAGTAACATTAACAATAAAAATACACGTCTCCTGACACGTATGTTATTTTTGGCCTTACTCTGCATGTGAATGTGATAAGAGTGAAGCAAAGAGTAAGTCATGTAAAGACAAAAGAGTGAGTTGAAAGATGCAGAAACGGTCCATGGAGCTGGAAAGAACTGCACAGTCAGGTGACGTGTGCGTTCATCTCGAAGAGCGATGCCTCATTTGACTCTACATTAATATAGAAATGTAGGTCCAAGCAGTTTTTAATCACACTTCTCTCTGTGTGTGATGCTTTTATGTGGTTTACTTATTATCTGTCAAGATGATATGTCTGCTGTCACACAGTCATTGTTTTCCTGTAGGAATGGCTTGCAATAACCATCTAATCCTATTAAAGTGAAGCGTGTGTACCTTCCTGAAAAGTCAATGAGTTTCAGGCTGCTGCTGCTGCTGCTGCTGCTGCTGCTGCTGAAGGAGAAACTGGTTCATATCTGTCTTTTCCTCTTTCATGGTGGAGGCCTCTCTTTGTGGAGCCATGTTCTTTGATTCTGCCTGGCTTTTATCTAAAACATGTAAGATTGCTTACGCTTGAAGGTGCATGTTTGCTTTAAAGTGGTTCAGAAAGCTGGTAGTGGTGACTACTTTTGACTCACGTCTCTTGAGACTGTCGAACGCGGCGAGTGTGGATGTGTGTCTGCAGTCCTGACTTTGATTTGATCAGATGTTTATGCAAACCACACGAGCTTCCATGTGGAGCTCGTTCCTCTACTCTGTTTTATGATGGCACCACTGTATTTATGGGTTTGTGTATAAGGTGGTGGACTAGCGTGAGAAACCCGAAGGACGCTTGTCCCTGGTGGGATGGAGAAAGCCTTGTGCCTTCAGAGCTGCCGCTCTGACAGGCGAGTCTATCAGCTGTCCTCAGCTGTGGTCACACATACAGGACAAGGACACATCTTCTGCTGCCCACTTCAGTGCTGTGTCACCTCGCCTTTCATGGGCCGTGTCACCTGTCAATCGCACTTGAGTAATATATTGTCAAGTGCACCGACCAAGGGCACCCAGAGCTATGGTGATAATTAACTCTGCAGAAGACCTTTAAGCCATGTAATGGGGGTCAGTACATTCCCATACTATAACACTGCCTTAGATAATAATTATCCTCTTCCTAGAGCTGTGTGATTTAAAAAATGACATGCTCTTCCCAGGTTGCAGTGGCAGAATAAGGGGGTGGACAGTGCTTCATCACTTCATGTTTGGAAAGGTCATCCTGTTGTTTAGGTAACAAGTACATTTTGGTAGTCAGATTCGAAAATACCTGCAGAGTCAGAATCATCACACTGCAAACAGGGCAGCATGAGTTTACAGAAAGAAAAGATAATCTATGATGATCTATGATCTATGATGATCTATGATGTCCGTATTTTGTGAGTCTTAAATTATGGCCCTCAATATTGTGCTGCACAGCTTTGCAGGCTGTCTTGATGCATTCTTTTTTTTACAGCTGCATTCCAGGCAGCTGTTTTCATAAAACACTTACGTAAAAGTCACTGAACCAGCAAACCACACAGCACCCAGACAAACTCAACAACTGGCTGGTGAGAATATTCAGTGTACTGTATTAAGATTATTTCTTACATTACTCTAAGGTAAGAAATAAACTTTCAAGCTCATTCTCTTTCCCTTATTTTAAAAAGGCAAGTGTTGGAGCACATACAGTACATACTGTAAATAGGCAAGAGCATTTCTTTACTGAAGTATCAAAAAAATCCTGTAAATGCAAAGAGATCGCAAAACCCAAAATCCTTGCAGCATTTCTTAGGCTTTTTTTGTTGACACACAAAAGAATATTCTCCCTCCTAATTTACCGCTGACAGGTTTTTCAGCAGTTCAGGTGCCTTTTGTGCAGATAGAAAATATTTTATGCTGTAGGACTGCAGTGCCTTTTCTCTCAGTGCTGTATTAGAGCATTAGTGGTTTTCTGTGGTTTTGCATGATTTGAAAAGTTGTGTCATTACATTAGCGGGCGGTATCTCTTTCTAATCCCATTTGCCTTGTGGTTACAAACAAGGTGCCAGCGAAGGCACTCAGCTGAAAGAACAGGGAATCCATGCTTTATAAGGAGCAGCCCTAATTCAATTGACATTACTGGCTGGCTTTAATGGATTTTACCTGGGGAGCTTGCAAATTGAATATTTTAAGGTATATCAACTCCTTCAGATTAACTGAAAAGAAAAGGTGCGTTTTTTTTTTCATTCTATGCTGGTAATGAAATTGCAACAAACAGGAGATTATCTCTTTTTCAAGTTTAATTGGATTCCCTGCTGTTCTCCAGTAACTTCAGGACCATCACTTTGCCTCTGGTTTGGGCTTATATCTCCCTCTGGGTATATGTTGCCCACAGCTTTTCTATCCTGGAAAATGGAAAGAACACATAGTCGCATGTTGCATTCACGTGACAACATCCTTTTGTAGTTGTGTGTTTGGCATTGTTTAGTGTTGTCTTCCCCTGAGTTATCAAACACTTTGCCGTGTCATGTCGCTGAGGTCCTGAGGTTGTTGTTTTATCTCTCTGTGTGAGATGGGTATCCTTCCATTCCCTGCTTCCTCTGTTAAGGTCAGTGAGCCTCAGATGAAGTTGTGTCGATCAGACGTGTATCACAGACTGGCAGCTAATTTATATCCAATCAGCTGAGGGTGCGTTGCAGGGCACTCAGGGGCCTCTTGACCTCCTGAGGATTCTTCTCTATTCATCAGCTTCACTGACTTACTTTGTGGAGGTACTGCATGGTCATGCTGTCTGAATGATAAATAAAAATAATCTTACATGGCTGGACCTACTGTATCTGTGGTTTTGCACGACTTGTTTTTAGCTCAGACGGTGTTGTTCCCCATAAAAAATGAGATTTTGAAAATGGTAACATGTGGGAAGTGTTAGGGGTGGAGGTCTGCAGCCTTTGTTCAGAGTGCAACACCACTTCACTACACTCTGGAGATAAGGGGAGCAGACCAAATCAACAAAACATCAACATGTTTAATTTCTAGAGCAGTGTTTTCTGATTTGCACACACCAGCCACTCTCTTCCTTTCTGCTAATTTTCTGCCCCTCTCTTCTCTCCTTATGCCACTTTTCTAAACATGGTTTGCACTGATTTTTTTCTCCTCCACCAATCAAAAGCAATTTTGTTAGTATTAGAGTAAGCCATGCCAGAGGCCTTTTACTTTAGCTGCTTGTTTATTACCTGTATGTGTATGTGTGTGCATGTATGTGTCTGTGTGTGACTAACTCTTGGGTGGTTCTGTGGTGCTTATTTTCACTGTGTCACTGTGTTTGCACACGTATGTAGCTACTGTGTATACATAGCAAATGAGTGCTGGTGTGATGTGAGATTATGCACATGTGCAGGGCATTAGTGCTGTTTGCAGACTAAATCCTTGTGTTGTTGAAGGGGTGTCAGTCGCCTCTGCAACCACACAAAGCTTATCTTTTACCAACTCCTGTAGCCTCCTGGGAAAGGGAGACATAGAGGTGGAGCAGTGGATGGGGGGAAGGCAAGAAGCTACTGGCTGGTGTAAATAACCCTGGGCTCTGGGGGAAGGTTAAGAAGCCAAAGCCTTGCTGAATACTAAGTGTTATCCCTGAAGGACTCTGTGCCCCTTCACCAACCCTGTCCTTCCTAAACCTGACAGAGCTCTGTACTTCTCATGCCAGTCATCACCACAGCGCGTCAGTGCACAGAGGTTTCTATTTGTCAGCAACTGCGACTGTCTTTCCACCCTGTTGATGGACGACCCCTCAACTAATACTAATGCACTGGTACACCACAAGTGGCAGAATGAATGTCCGAGTCAGGTAACATTTCTAGTGTTACCTTAAAGCTGAAAAAGCACGTTCTTCCACAAAGGTTTACCACTCACCACTAACACAGGAGCATTTAAGTACTCTGACAAATAATATCCATTATATTATATATTTTAAGACACAGATTGAAAATATTCTTTAAGACACAGATAAAAAAGTACAAGAACATTTTTCCAGTGTCAACATTTTAACTAACCTTCCTGATTTTTAGTGAGAAGCATATTGGCCTTTGTTTTATATACATTTTCTGTCAGGTTGTACAACAGTGTATATTATGAACAGGTTCGTGTACTGCATATCTGCTATATTATGAGGCCCAGGTGTGCCGCTCACTGTGCTGGTGTGTTGTCTGCACTTTCTACACACTAGACCGTCTTTTGGTGAAAATAGACGGTCATAATAACTTATGTTACTTGAATTTTTTTTGGTACTGGAAATGCAATAAACGATAACCAGCAATGTCATGACTGAACATGTTTCTCCATCACCACACCATCCATTTACACAAGCAGCTGAAAGCGGGAGGAGTTTCCAGCTTTTCTCTGTGTCCTTTTTTCACTGTTTTTCACAAACCAGACAGATAAGGCTCATGCTATTCCATCTGACCACTGAAGTTCTGCGAATTCAAATTCAATAGATTATTTTTTCCTTGTTTCCCTGCTACACAACACTGCTGAAAAGTCTAGTGGAAACAATCTACACTTGAGGATGAAATTATTAGCTCATGGTTTTTATGGAATAATTTCATATCTGTGTGCAAAGTCAAATAATGGAAGCATCCAAAATAAAACTAGGATGTTTGAAAAAGCTGTGTTAAAAATTCTTTGCTCTGTTTAACAGCAGGTGGGAGATACTTAAAAAACAATGACATTTTCATGTGGGGGCTAATAATTTCGTGTATGTGCATATACAAAGTCGTATAAATTAGGCCTGTTTTAAAACCTCTTTTGCATGCATTAACTATGCTAAACTCCTGTAGCTGACTGTAATCAACTTGGCATGAAACTAATGGTATGTTTTTTTAAACACCTTTTAAGGACTGTAACCAAGCAGTGAAGCTTGGTTACAGCTTATGAGGGCATTTATCCATGCATATCAACTCGAAACAGTGTGGGTCTTCTGTAAAATTAGTCAAGGTAGCAGTTTTCTCATTTTCAGCAACACATTGCATGAAACCAGAAAAGAGCCACTGGTGTTTGAGCAGCAGAACCACAGTCTTCAACATAGCTTCACACCTATGAACCATTTCCTCTGGGCACACAACTATTTATTCTCCCCATCTTCTCAAAACTTGAAACTAAGCGAAAATGAGCAAAAGGACGGGGCATAAAAAAGGGGGAAAGAAAGAAAAACAAGTTTGAGGGGAAATTTCTCCTACCAAAGGCAATGTTGTGACACCATCTCTTTGTCACAGCTTAACAGCGGTCTGCTTCTAGGAGTATGTGATTGTTTGACGATGTGTGTGGGTATATACATGTGCAAGCCATATTTTTGTGTGTGTCTACTGACACATTTTGCTTGTGTGAATTTTTGAGTGTTTGCTGGGGTGCACTAAATGACACACACATACACCGGTTTCCATGACTTCAGAAGACAATACACTGATATGCATTCATTTCCTGGAGACTTACTCTAACCTTAACCATAATTACTAGTGCCTTAACCCTAACCATGACCCTAACCTTAACTTAACCCTAACCTCAGCCTATCTTTAAAACATGTCTTCACCTTAAAATGTAGTAGTTTATAGTACATTATGGGGATTTGGTTTTTGTCCCCATGATGTGACTGTGGAAACAGATTTAGGTCCCGACAACATAAGGAATACTAGCGAAATATGCACACATGTATATATTCATTTGCAGATTTACATACGAGGGCTAATCTGTGGGATGGAAGAAATGGAAAAAAAAAACCTTATTCTAATCCACCTTAGAATCCTTCAACAAGGAATGACACTACAATTCACAGGCTGTAGGTGCTACTTCACATTATGGCTTGATTTAAAACGAATGTATCTAATGTACCGTAACTGACTAGGAATTATTGCAAGAATGTTAAAGCTGCCTCAAAATATCAGAAAAAAACACATCACTCTGACTGTTTTTGACCATTTCTGTTCCTCAATTCTGGCTTTGTTTCCCTCCTTTATGGTTTTGCCCCGCTTGCTTTTCCCCAACGTCCCCACTTGAACGTTGGGGAAAATCCAATTAGGTGGACACATACTGTGAGAACTGCATGCCGTGATAGCAATCATATGAGTTCTTCATATGGGGATTTTTGATGCTCCCCTCATGTTGCTCATGCCATGTCTATACAAAAGAGACAATAATTGGTAAACAGATCTTTGTACAAAATGCATCTCCTCTCTCTTTTATGGCCACTCAGCATAACAATGGGTCCTTCTGTAATCTCAGCTGTGTGATTTGGAAATGAAAAGCCACAAAAATGTGTCTCCTGGCATGTGGAGAAAATGACTGCGTCTGTAGAAAGAGCATGTTTTCAGTGCTTAGTGGCTCCCCCATAGACACATGAGCAAAAAGGAAGATAACTGTCTAATGTACTGTTTTGTTTTAGACTATTATAAAGTCTTTTCTGGTAGATCATGTCACTTTCTTCAACAACTTTGTTCTTCAAAACAACATGCTGTCATAAATGCTAATATTTTCACGGATGCATATGGTGAATCCAAAATCCTTTCTTATCATTTAAGCTGACATTACATAGAGGGAGTAAATAAATAATTCATGCTCAGAGAATCAGCTGATGTGAGGCCGATAGAGTGAGGATATTGTGTTTACTTGATCGTGCTGACAGTGAAGGTCCTTCTCAGCCTTCTGCTTATTACAGTTTTCATGTGGGGACTCAAACGTGCCATGTTAGTCATTACGTTTCAATCACTTTAGCTGTCGCTATATTGACATTTAACTGTTTTACATCTCTGAGCCGCTGTGTGTGTATACAAACACTCTCTATTATGGTTCCTTGTAACCTATAGAATTGCAGCATCTGTTTTTCCTTCACTAATGAACAGCTGAGATGAGCCGCATGACAGATGGAGTTGAAGAAACAGAGTACAGTCATGCTCACTGGCTGCAAACACACTGTCTCTGTCACTCACCGTCTTTTCTCCTTTGCTGTCTGACTGTCCTTCAGTTTACCTCAACACCTGTCAACTGACAGCCTGACCTTCACTCTTACTTAATATTTTCTTTTGTTTTTGAGAAAATCAATAAAACACAAAGAAGCAGCAGCAGCTCTTTGCAAAGGTTTTTATACCTGCAGAACCTTTTATGTGTTTGTGCCAATGTATGAGGTCTAATGTACCACAACATAGACAGCAATGGAATACTTTCACAGTTGGGCAACACCAGGTGTCGTAAGGAATATTCATCACCCTGGCAACAAGGAAATCTGTAACAAACCCTAATTATGTCTAATATAGCTCAGATGAATGGCTGATGAGTTTACCCCCCATATTCCAATTTATAAAAATGTGAATGACTTCAAAATAGTTTTCACTGATATCAATCGTAGCAGTTGCAGCAGCAGCAGCAGCAGCAGCAGCGTGTGTGTGTATGTGTGTGAAACCTGCTCTGGTCCAGACAGACAGTGATGTGATTTTTTTTCCCCTCGTCCTGATAATTTATTGGTTTCTTCACATCGTGCTTGATGTGCATGGGAGGCTGTGTCATAATTCGCATCCGAATCATTCGCCCTTTCGTCCCATCCAGTGTGCAAAGATCTTTAGGACGATATGTGCTTTCATGTCAGTGTCTCCAAAAGACACCAGAAAAAAAAGACACGAGATTTGCCGCTAGTCTCATTTTTGTAAAACAGTTAGGCTAGAGCGGTCTGAATAATTTTGCAACACAGAAACAGCTGCAAAAAATTTGTTTCACCAATCAGCAGCTGTCTGCACACAGCCACACCCCTCCCAAGTTTCTGATAATCTTAAAAGTGCCTAGTTGAGAGTAGGTACTTCTTTTCCCCTGGTAAAGCTTTTGCCCGGGTAATTTCGGGCAATATGCCTAGGTATTTCAAAATCCCTGGTCAATGAGAAAGGTTCCTGTGGGTTAGGGTTAGTTGCCTAATAAAGCACAGCACATGTGAGTGAACACCAGCGTGATTGACTATTGGTATTGTCCAAATGAATTTCTGGTTGCAAAACCTCAACATTGAGTTGGTCAAATTTAAACCTGGAGTTCCACCACAAAGCAATGTGGTGTCATCCTTCCATTTCTCTGCCATACTTCCTACTCTTGAATTTCCCTCTTTTCAACTATTCCCCGCTGTGCTAGATAGAAATGGTCAGAACCAGGAGCAGCCTGCAGGTCAGATGGAAAGAAGCTGCAGAGGTAAGTGGAGTGTAGCTTGTGTAGCATGACAGGACACTGGCCACCGGCTGGGGACTCCCAGAATCGTCTAGTCTTGCCCTTATTGGATTTCCCCCAGAAATGGTTTTCTCTCACTGCCCCACTGAGAAGTAACTCTTCCACTTATCTCATCACTATTCATTAACGGAGACCCCCTGGGGATACAATCAGGTCTGGAAGGATGGATGGTTGAGTGAGAGTAGACTCAGATTCAGGGAAGGCAAAGAGGTGGTAGAATATACGCTATAGTTGCTGCATAATTTCTCCACTTTTATATCCACAAAAGGACCATAATGACCCTTTTAATATTGAGAACATTTATTCCCAGTTGTGGCTCAGTGGCATCACAGGAAGAGGGTTGCTGTGAACTTTGCCCTGGACGCCAACATTTTGTCCAGAGGGAGTTTGGTTTGCACTTTGCTAAATGCAAAACAGAGAAAATTTCAGTTCAGTGAAATGTAACGGCAATATAATTTTATGGTCAGTATAAATGCACTAATTAAACTGTGTCTTGGTGCTGACTTACGCTTTATCCTCCGCATGAGGGCAGTTGGTGCCAATCCCATCTGACACAGGGAGAAAGGTGGGGTACACCTTGGACAGGTCGCCACCCCTCGCAATTAGAAGCATTATAATGCATGAATTCACTTTAGCCAGGAATTAAACTGAGTTTTAGGTAACTAGGGATGGGCAATAATGTGATAATGATATATATATATATATATATATATATATATAATGATAGAACTTTTCCTTGCTATAGAAACAATATACACTTGATATAACTTTGATAGAACTCATTTCATACCCACTCAGATGAAGACATCTGAATACATGAAGCCATCCCCTGGATAGAACACACAATGCAAGGCTTTACAGTCTCAGACCCAAAAACGTGTTGGTGGCTTACGTGATGTCTGCAGATTTTTCAGATTTTTTTATTTGTTCCATATCACTCAGCCCTTGGTAGAACAACATAGACACAGCAACAACATTAGACACAGAAACTGACTCAAATTAAGTTTCTGAGAATAAAGAGTGTTTTTTTTATACATAAAACAACAAAGGCTAGTTATGTACTGTATATAATGATGCGAACAGTGAATGAATGGATGGCACTACAGATAGAGGGTATAATTAAGGGTATTAAGGGCATAATAGCTAGTGAATAGGTCATTTCTGATTGAGATGAAAAGACAGTATATTACCTGTGTTTCTGTAAGATGATTATGGGGGAGGGCGGGGTGATGAAGCAGTGGATGCACTGAAGTGAAGATTCTATCAAAGCTGAGACTAGTTGAACAATGCAAAAAAAAAAAAAACAAAGCTGAGACTAGTTGAACAATGCAAAAAAAAAAAAAAAAAAAAAAAAGTGTTACTCCATTTTAGTTCTCAATACTCAGTTCAGGATGCTTGGCTTACAAAAGCATCACTTTCTCCCTCATATCAAATCTGACAATCACTACACGACATCAAAAAATGTTGCTGGCCATTATGACAAGTAAGAGAGAATAGCAGTTTCATCCTCCTATGTTTTTTCCAGTTTCTTATACCATATCAGTAATCTGCTCTGCAATGGTTCCTTGAGGTAAAGTCTCACTTTTGTTGCAGCTTCACAGTAGCAGCAAGACTCAGCAACTCCAAACATTGTCTTTGCCTTGTTTTTATTTTACTTTATCTGTGTTTCTTTTATTTGCCACTTCTGTCGAAACCCTTTGTAAACTTGCTTGTTTAAAGGTGCTAAATAAATAAAGTTATTATCCACATGTTGCTTCTACTTGACAGCCTTGACAGCTTAGTGAAGTATCTTTACACCTACTTGATGGAAAAACACCAATTGTTGTGCAAACATTAGAGGTCATTGGCCATGTATAAGTACGGTGTGAACTGTAAGTGAATGGATTATCATTTATTTTGGTGTAGACTGACTATCATCAGATCAAATTATGCCACAGAGCAATAGAAAAATAGTAGAAGAGGACAGCCTCTAAGAAAGAATGGAAAGGAAGGAGAAGTAATTGAATGAAGACAGCATAATGCAACATTACAAATGTCAGCTTCTGTTAAATAACTCCACATACTAACTATATTTTCAATCACATTTTTTATGTGCACAAATAAGTTGCAAACTTCAGACATTCCTATCAGACTATTTGTACTAAGACTAGTACAAATATTAATATTCACCATGTGAGCAATGTCATTGTAAGTATTAACTAAGCACCATGCTTGGAGCTCAATAAATGTATTATGGTCAGTATTAAATGGCTATGTTTTTAGATGTGCTCTATATTTGAAGGCTTGAATTCCCCAGGGTAGCTTGAAAACATGAATCTGATCTTTCGTTAGCATCGACTGATTGGTATTTAACTTGCAGGAAATGCCAACATTGAATAGTAACAAGGCCAAACTGACCATTAAGTCAATAAAAAGCACTTTAAACCATTCTCCAGCAACTGCTCTGTGAGCTCAGATATGGTCTGTTGAGTAATGACTGGTATCCCTGTGAGACCTAACTGTGTTTAAAATATTCTGGAGCCTCACTGGAAGCAATTGATAGACATCCTGCCCACTGAAGTGTAAAGAAACCAGATACAAGACCCTGCTGCTCCCGTTGGGACATGAGGAGGAATGTGTAGGAGCTTTTGTGTTACAGTGGTGGGCTCACTGCCAGTATGTTTCCTCTCAGCACTTCCATCCATCCACCCTGGCCAAAACATTGTACATTGTCAAGGAAAAAGTCTCTCCTTTGACTTACACTGTGAGCTTTTATTTTGTGAGGTTCAGTGTATTTCTGGAATTTCAACTGGAAAAAGATGAACTGTTATGATTTACATCTGTTCCTCTATATTTTTCCATATACAGTAAATAGGTATTAGACTATTTCCAGTTGTTCTAGTATGCCCACCTTCTCCTTTTTTAGTAGTCACCTTCCTGAAGGAATCAAACTAGCTGTGTATTTGCTGTAGCAACATTTCAGTCATCTGCAATTGCAAATCTGGAATGACATCCTGTCATGAAGAAATAAAGAATGAGAAAAGACACTTTCAGTAAGCCTAAAAGCTTTTGAGTATCATCCTCTTGTGGGGAGCATGAAACTACGAAAGAAAAAAAGAGAGAACCAGTCACAACTGAGAGATAATGGTATTATACACACACAGTTATTTGTTGGTGTTGTCAGGTATAAGTTGTTACAGTTCATCCCAGGTCATACGCGTTTTGAAAGATTGGAAACTACATTGGTCAGTGTGATGTTATTTGGGCAAGTCATAGGATTTACGAGTACATTTCTATTGCCTCGACTGACATGGTTTTTATCTCAAATAACAAAAACATTGTGTAGTCTGAGACTTAACATGGCATCCAGACAAAATCTATAAATACTGTAGGCCTTGACTGATCATGCTACATAGAGGAAAGCAGCTGACTGAATGACATCTTAATGATACTGCACTGCAAAATGTGACACAAACACATTCTTGGACACACTTATTAAGGACTCTTAGTAAGTGTAAGTGCATTCCCTAGCCCCTTATCCTTACCTCAACCTAAATGCCTAACGTGAACCATAAAAAAACCATAAAAAAAGTTTTAACCCTCAAAAATCCCTTTAAAGTCACAAGGACCAGCCAAAATGTCAAAAAATGTTGTTTCAAAGATAGATTTAAGTCAAAATCTATCCTCATAGCCTATGACAGACAGGTACAGTATATATAAATATATAAATAAAGTATATATAATATAAATTTATCCACATCAAGATTAATCTCTCTCTCATACACACGCACAGATGCTCACACACAAGGATTCGGAGTGACCCGTTGGTGTGGTGTTTATCTTCATTCGGATAATGGGAAACATGCAGTCCTTCATATTACCCATTCTAATTTCATATACAACCCCCTTCAAAACATGATGAGACATCACATCAAAGAAACAAGCTTGACTGGAGGGCAGATATAATCATCAGCATAGAGACAGGCAATCACATAGGCCATGTTAAAGTGCAGCAACAAATTCAAGATGAAAGCAAAGTCCTATCTTTGGTTTCATCTGCCAACCATGTATGGCTTGGATAGCAAAATTGACTGGGCCCTCAATTTTGTTTTCCTCCTCAAACCTGACATTTTGCTGTCACCTCCACCAAATCACACAGGCCTTTGAGCAGATTATACTACAGACATTATAGTCAACATGTTGACACCTCACACCCAACACAAAGTGGTACCAATCATGACGCAGGCACTAGTTTTGGCACCACTTGTCCTTTTCCTGTCCAGTACCAATGTAGTGTAAAAAAGCAAATGCATTGTTGCCCATTTTAGCTCACCATGAGTGTTGATCCTAAAATTAGATGTTTAGTTGTGTTGTGATCACACTGCGATACCATGGCAGTGGAAAGCGATTGCAAATATTACCCACAAAAAAGTTGGTGCATATTAAGTGTTGGTCCAGAATCTCACTGTTATTTTAGAGGTAGTAATATACACCCATGTAAGCTGACAGAAAACACATACACACTGCTTCTAACACACACAGATGTCTGCTTGTGTGTAAAGTTAGTAACTCTCAAATCTGTTTGCTTAATAGCAAAGGTGAAAGGATGCAAGTGCACCTCACTTTCAAAGGGACTGGGGGATTGGTCCTCTGACTGGAAAACTGCATGTTGCTTTTAAAAGTCCACGTGTGACTTTTTTTGAACATTGCACTTGGCACAGTTTTTCCTTTCTTTTTTCTTGTTTTGATGTTTGAGTAGTAAATGTTTGGACGTGTGCTAATGCACTTGTGCCATGTACTTTAGATCAGGTTCACATCATGTGTTCAGGTTGGTTAAATAGGATCCTCCCAGTATACCCTTTACATCAAGGGCTGCCTTTGAGGGTGAGTTTAATTTAAACGTTTTTGTCCCCATTGACATGTTACTCCTTTGTCGTTCACTGAGCCAAGGACACTGACAGTATCATTTTGCAGCAGTCAGAGAAACCTTCCTATAATATCCCTTTGCATGTGTGAGGTAATGAATGAGGTAAATTAGGAAACAATGTGGCATTATGATGTCAGCATTGTTCATCACAGAAAGCAGGAAAAGAATAGTGTTTTTTTTTTTTTGTACATTTCAGTACATGAAATGTTGAATGTGTTTGGTTACTGGGACACATTTGATAAAAGCAGTTCTTCTTTTACAAAGCGAAAACAATGTGATCCAAACCAAGATAACAGCTGTGGCATCTATTGAAGGCAACACATTGCAGAGAACCATTTGGTTAATGTAATTCTAGCCTGAGTGATGGAATGAAATCTGTTTTGGATGCAGCTGCTGTACGTGGATCAGCTGGCTCTGTCCAGTGATTAACTGAAATGAGGGTCTTTTTGGGAACAGAGGAGAAAATGTTCTGCTTCACATGATCCTGAATGTGTGTTTCCCTCTTTCCACAGAGTTAAGTTGAAAGAAGGACTGACGTTTCTTGGAGCCCGTCCCAGCAACCCAACACAGTGGATAGTCAGCCAGGATGTGAGGAGCGAAGGCCACAGGGTGGTGACTCTGCACTGTCGCAGGAAGGAGTCTGGCTATGACCAGCAAAGGTAAGCTTACTTTACATCATTTTATGCATACAGTACATCTCCCTGTGTTTGATTGGGTTTCCACTGGTCACTTTAGCTTTGTCCCTCAGTCCACATTCAGTTTAGATTTATCTTTAGCTAATTCAGACAATTAACATCTAAAAAAAGTCCTTTACAACAATAGTCTAAAAAAAGCATTTAATTTAATTGATTTTAACCAATGTGAATGTGTTTAATTTGCATTTACCGTCATGTCAAATGACTGCAATGCATATGATTTTTAGTGACACGTGGGAATGCACAATCCAGGTAAACACACACATTCCGTCCTCATTTACATTAATGTTTGTTCAACTTGCGAATTCCTATGTCATATCCGGTGCAACACTGTGATGCACATTTGTCTTCTGGCTGTTAGAATAGCCATACATGTTTATTTTAGTGAACCTTTTATTTTTATAAGTTGTAACTTTTTTTGTTTTTTCCTTCTTTCAACTTGTTTTGTTTCTGGTGCATTTGTGATGTTGCAGTTCACGTGGAAAAATAAAACAGTTTTAGTTCATGCATCCCAGATATAGCTGCCAATTTTAGCCAATTTTAGACTTGACCTAACCTAACGGCCATAGTATACTGTATGTCTAATGGTAGTCAAATTTAATAGACAGTGCAATATCCTCTCCTCCTCTTTCTTTTATTTATTTGCATTAGTTAGTTTCTCAGCTGCCTGTGCATGAGTTATTTTGGTCATATCCTATCTGCATTCACTTCTCTAAACTAATCTGGCAGAAAGGAAAGTGATTGCCAGCACTGGGGAAAAAAAAGGTTTCTGTGTTAATTAACTGCTGATTGAAGACCTTTGTGTGTTTTAATGGTTTTCCTTCTCAGATCAGGAAGAAGTTTTGAATAAATCTAACTTTCTAGTGACAGGTGTAATTTCATGGATTAGAGGCAGATTTGGGGCAGGAGAAAGCTTCACTTATTTGCTCTTGTGCTTCCGTTCCACTTAACAAATTCTAAACCACTCCCTTAAGAAAACATGATACTTGACACTGCAACTGCAACTTTATAATCAAACTTGTGTTGGGGTCATTTAAGTGTAGCGTAGTCTGTGAAATGTGCAATTTAAATCTGTGGGCTCTGTGATTTGTATAGACATGCGGCTATTAGTGAAACCCCGGGAGGAACGATCAGAGTATAACCACAATTCCACAGCACATAAAACAAAGATGGCTGTGCCTCTCTTTGAACGGCTGTGGCTGTAAAATCTGATGCTGCTTATAAAGATTTTCCTCTACTCACATTTAATTCTGTAATTTGTTGTGTTATACCACAGTCTGTGATACGTTTGGGCTAACAGTCGTACTGTGGTTTGATAATTTTACTTCACTCGGACAACTTTATTTTAATGGCAGTCATCTTCAGATGTGTGCTGCCTTTGGAAGCCAAAGTTGCCTCCACACTTATACTCCTTTTCAGTCCTTCCATTCACTTGTAAGCGCTGACACGTCAGTCTTATAAACAGAATTGATTCAGGTGTTATAAATAAAAACTAATGTCCACAATATAGCTAATGCAGTTTGTGATCAAAAGCATACGATGAACGGTAAATGTGTTACCAGATTCATTACATAATTACACAATAACATAACAACATTCATAAGGATCTAATATTCAATGCCTGTGTGTGTGTGTGTGTGTGTGTGTGTGTGTGGTGCTGCAGCATCTTCAAAACATAAAAAAAGAGCTTTTAACAAACTGCACAAGCACAAGGGAACAGCAACACTTCACAGATGGGTCCGTCTTAGAACTGCGCTCATCCTTTTATGATGATCATTGACCGCCCCCCCCCCCCCCCCCCCCCCCCCCCCCCCCCCCCCCCCTTTTTTTTTTATCTTGGCCCCCCCCCCCCCCCCCCCCCCATCCCACAATATCACACCCACGCACAAACATGCAGTTAAAGTACTAAAATCATGCTTTATTGATTTACTAATTGAAGGATCCAGAGACAAGAGTGAGCATATTCAGTCTAATCCTTGCTGTTTGGGCCATGCATGATGGGCTGCGTCTTAATCCGCACAGCTGTCAAAGTCCCTTCACAGTGCAGACCAAAGACGCCCCGTGATGCCTCTATAATACACAATGCTCCAGTTTTCCTTTCGTCTTGTCCTCCCTGCTCTCAGTTGTTTCAATGGAGCTCTCTTAGAAGGGGATTAGAAGTAGCTTTGTCATCTGTTAGGATGTCATTCATCCTCCTTTCTTCTCTCCACTCTTTTCTTACATACAGTAGGAGGATAATGAGGTGTGTGTATATTTTAGGTCAAAAAACAAACGTGGAGCTATTTACATTTAAAGGTTTGCTATTTACGCACCAAAAACAACATAATTAATCCACATATGAGGTCTGAACTGAACCACCTCTTTTGAGCAGTGACCACATAGTTTTTTTTATTTATTTTTTTATTTATAATAACTTGTAATTTGCCCTAAAATACATTTGCAAATGCCACGGTTGAATGTTAATCTAGTAGCTCTTCTTTCCCGGTTTAAAAGGATGCTGAGTTATTGTGAACAGTCTAATTGTTCCGTTACCATTGTAACATGGCTGAAGGAAAAATGGCCCAAAAAAATATGTAGCTACGAGTATTTGCAATTTTCCTTTTTGTTCAGGTACAATTTTAAAATAACATCAATACAAAGAACAGATCATGAAAACAGACGAAACATGCAGATAAAAAAATCTTTCAAGTAGTCACTGTCAGATGGGGTGGGGAGTCCGTCTGGGACTAAAATGTTTTTATGTTTTTAATTTTTATAATGTTTTCTCAAGGTTTTTTTTTAAATCAATTCCTTCCCAGAATAATGATTCAAGTAGCTTAATCCACAGAATTAACAGCTAAAAGTAGCATTTGCCAATTTACCTCAAAAGGTATTGGAGTTCTGTTCACTATTATTCAGTATTATCTGTAATCCAGGGTTTTTTGAAAAGACAGTTGTTTAGATACTAAGATAAGATAGTATTTTCATTTTAATTTCAAAGCTCACATTTGTGCTGTGTCCTGTTTGAGAGGCCCTATTCATTTAGATTTTCATTTAAAGCACTAACTCGGTGAACGCTGAGTAGGCAAAGATAAATAAACAACAACTTTATTTTCTGCCTGACCTAATTTTATTTATTTGTATAGCACATTTTATACACAGGGGCAACTCAGTGAGCTTTACATAAGAAAATAATCCATGTATAAAAATACAAATGGAATCGGCAGCCGATAGTCGTGATACAATTGTGAAAATGTGTGTGAAAACAAGTGTGAAAATGGTTTAACCAAACATTTAAAGTGTAGCACAGAATAGTCTTTGATGTGCTGTGGCTGGGATGGGGGCACAGCTGATGACACTGGCAAACATCAGTAACTGCTCTCATGAATTTTCCTTACATACAAACACACACATGCACAACAGATTGAAAATTCAAACTATGGACTTTGTTCGGACATGGTACAAATGGATCGCAGCCACTGCTGCTGCACTGTGAGCTAAGTGTCACTGAATAAAGTAAGTCTAATTGAAGCATTTGTGTGTGCAGCATGATGAGAGCACAGCCCCGCTGCATCCATGCATGCACAAGAGCACGGCATTGTGGATGGATCAGGTGTTCTCTGCGAGCAGGTTCAGTCACTGACTCAGTGCTGTTTTCTCTGTGCAGCTGAGCCACTCCTTTGTTCCCAGTCACAGCTGATGCTCCAACTGCAACAGAATTACTCACAACACCAAATTAATTCCTCAAACAATACACATTTAATCATGCA
The DNA here is from genome assembly GCA_016785285.1 of Brachirus orientalis. Taxonomy (NCBI): domain Eukaryota; kingdom Metazoa; phylum Chordata; class Actinopteri; order Pleuronectiformes; family Soleidae; genus Brachirus; species Brachirus orientalis. Next base: position 5,020,533 of record JAFBJR010000040.1, on the reverse strand, counting down.
TTCTTTGCTAGACCCAAGGCCTATTTGGATTATGTTCCTTTACCATGTAGACATCAGTACCGGCACACATTCCCTTGACATGGTGACATCTAGATTAATAAAAGTAATACTGAGGTGACAGTTTTACATCAAGGGGTGCTGCAGCATAAAGACAGTTTATGCTTTTGACAGAAAATAATCAAGCTCAATTCACCCTGAAGTAAGTGCCACCAAACAGCTGATGTCAGTACTTTTCAACTGTCCGAAGACTTTGTCATGAAATCTACTCCAACTGTGCTGCAGGTTTGGTCACACAGAGCAAATTTGCAACGTCTTTACAGTTAAGCCTTTATTGATTAAGTAGCAATGACTTTGAGCAAAGCAAAACACTTCCTGTAAAGAATGGAGAGAGCTGAAATTATGCTTCCGTGAAGTTAGCAGGTATGTAATGTCATGGTCAAGTTGGGGCAAGAACAAACCAACAACTGTGATAGTGTCAGAGTGGTTACTACTTTGCATTTTTTTTTTACTGTGATTTCTCTTTAAATTAATCAATTTAGATGATCCAAGTGGTAAAATAAATGATACTGAGTGCTGTCTCATGACAGTTGCTACAAACATTGAAGCGTACAGCTATGTTACTGGCCAGAAAAAGAATGCACATTGTAGTGTTAGGCTAGAAATGGAGCATGTCTGGTTTAAAAAAAAAAGCAGAGGGGAGGATGAAATGTTTGTGTTCACCCAGGTCTTACTGTACATTCCCAGTGATGCTGATTGGTACTGGAGCTAATAATATCCTCTGCATTGCAGTCATTTGACCTGGGTTTCATCTGGGATTAATTGTTTGTTTTGGTTTTTTTTTTAAGCAGAATGAGGTTTATCTTTTGGAATAATGTGTTCATCAAGTGATCAACCATAGGCTGCACTGCTTTAAAGCACATACTGTACATTTATTAGGATAAAAGTGGCATTTGGCAAATTAAATCTTAACCTTGGAATGGTAGTCCCGTCAAGGTTTTTCCCAAATGCTGAAAAAAACGTGTCTTTCTGATCAAGATGACACAATAGTTTAATGTACTGTATTTATTTAACAAAAGACCAAAATATAAGAAAGAAATGTTTAGATATAAGCTAGAAAATTAACATTTTCTGCAAAATATATAACTATAAAGATCAGTATTGCACATTTGTCATATTTCCCACTGCAAGAGGCTTAATTGACTAAATATATTGTGATGTGGGTTTACAAGGTAAATTAAGAATACATTGACAGCATCATGCTGTCTTCTTCAGGTTCTCCATTTATTTATAATTTTTTCTCAGTCTTTTTGTTCCATGTCTACCTGTCATTTGTGTGACACCTGGAGGTTTTCAGCGATGTTGCTACAGCCCATCAAAGAAAAATGGGTCTTGCTAGAAGGGGACAAAATTGTTATGTGTGTAAATAGGCTGAAGTGCACTTTGGTAGATTGGAAAGTTCACTCTGTCACAATTAAAAGGCGAGACCTTTCAAAACAAAAGCACTCCTGCTTCCTCAGCATGTCACAAGCTGTGAGTGAAGTCCTCAGGAAAAGTGCAATGCCTTGGCCTTGGTAGTTCATTAAGACTGTCTGGGTGCAGATGGATCTCTCTTGTGAGCTACTTCTTCATTATGGCACGAAGGGGATTCGTCACACGCAGTCCACCGAAATAATGCAACCCCATGAGAGAGACAGAAGAATTGGGGAAGGCAGCTCGTTGTCACATGTTCACATTTAAAACATTTCCCCCCCTAAATTCCAAATTCAGTGTGGCTTGTTTACATGGTTTGATATCCGTCAAAACACTGAGTTCAGCATCAATCTTCATATTTTTACTTGCCCAGAGCTGTTTAAAGCAGTGAAAAGCAACACTCACGTTAAATCTTGTTGTCTTTCCATTTAAGCTGGGAATGCTGAGTCGGCAACTCCAACTATAGTGCTCCAGTTTATAATAATAATAATAATCCTACATTTTTTAGCTAATTTCAACTATTCATAAATTAAGATGCCTCGGTTCATTCAGGACATCATCGCTTGATCTCTTTGTGCTTCTTCTGATGGTAATATGTTAAAATGTTAAAGAGGACATTTAGTGGAAAATCAAATTTCTGATGTTTTTTGGTGTTTCACCGTGTCCTTGCTGTATCTAAACGTCACTAAAGTGTCACAGTAAACACTTCAGCCACTTCTGAGAAAGAAGGGCTTCTCTGTTTACCTGAGCTCGAGCAAGAGGTTTTGAAAAGTCCAGTTTAATTCAATTCAATTTTATTTGTATAGCGCCAAATCACAACATACATTATCTCAAGGCACTGTACATAATAAGGCCAAAACCTTTACAATATTACAGAGAGAAAAGAAACCCAACAGTTCACACAATGAGCAA